>CM068878.1:7717500-7875000 GCA_035149815.1 Branchiostoma lanceolatum
CAACGATTCTACTGTATCATAGAAGTGATACTAATAGCCCCTCGCTTTTTCATGATATATTTTTGTGCATATTGCACACAAGATTTCAATGAAATAAAGAAAGATTCTGCATACTAGTATCTTTTCTACGTTTTGATTACCCAAGATTTGATGACTGTTAATGCCTTAAGTAACGTACACGGAGGGATCAGTTAGACTTCTGGGTGCTTGAATTTAGCATGCATATACATGATATGATATGATTGCTATTGTGACTGCCTTCCAATTGATGATATAACTGCATACAGGCTATAACAATGTCGGACGGTTACTTTGGTGTATCTACCTGACCACATATGAACAATAGGAGGACGTAAAACATTGACCAAATGTAGTCTAGAAAAGCTCCTCAGATTTTGTCGTACGTTGTGTCCCTTGCCTGGGGACTTCCGCAGGGGTTCGTTGCAAACCTGAAGCCGTCCTGAAAATGCAAAATTCAAAATGCAACAGTTTAGTAATGTCAATTTTTGGTAGTTCACGAGACGTACCAACCTTATCTCAGAGTTCTTCATGAAGATACAAAGTAAGATTTTTCTGCTGTAATTCACACTGATACGTATTTTTTTGTTAAAGCACCTCGTTTGAAAACACGAAATACAACTTTTAAGTATGAATATTCGATGACCGTACCTTTATTACTCCTGGTAACTCTGACCAGAAATAGACGTTAGGTACGAGTTCTCTTCCGCCCTTTCCTCTCGCGAACTTGTTAAAGGCGACTCCTCCAACACAGTACAAGAAAAGTGTTGGGAAGAATCTGTTGTGGTAGAAGAAGCACCATAAATATTGTATCTTGCCCTTATACTTTGTCCTTAGCTGGATATAAACGAGCATCAGGACATCAGAGCACAACATGGTGGCAGCGGTGGGATGTTACTCTGGGCTCTTGTATCAATCTTTTATCTGAGAGTGTCGTTAGCTTCTTTATTGTCTCATAGCATTTGGAATACATAAAAAGTTATTGTATGTTTTACACATTTGTTGTTTTTTAAATTTTTGGGCAATACGAACGTCTTCACATAACAGTAAAGAGGCGATCTGGTGTATATGTGTATTCATAAACGATTGAATTACGCATCAAAAAGAAAACTTACATTATACACAAAATGGATCCAAAGCTTATACTGACGGCCAGCCCAGGCCAGGGCCCCTGCTTCACACAGCTGTGTCGACTCCCTAACGTGAATTGCTGTGTTAAATTCAAAAAAGAAGATGATTGTTATCTAGCGCATGTCAACATTTTCCTGGTGTATTATCTCTGCATGTTAGAGTTGAAATGAAACAAGATTTTCAAATCATCAAAACAATGGCCAGTAGCATCTATCGTTTCCTGTAAAAGTAAAATGTTTTTTTCCTGTTTGCTTTTATAAATTGCTTCATAGTTTGATACTTTTAATATGACAACTGTTATAGAAAAATGAGCAGAACTGCCATAGCCGGCATTCTATGATACAATAGTTTTTTTCGCAAATGGGGAATATGGGGGATGTAGCGAACTCAGAGGATATTCGTCAGGTTTTCAAGAACCGGTTTGGATGTGGAGCTCATGTAGAGATTTGAACAAACAAACAAACAAACAAACAAACTAACTCACGTAGCCATTGGTTTGTATTTCGCCGCGTACGGTGAGGTCATCACTGTCCGGTGTGCACTCTAGCACTACATCGAGACTTCTGCGGGAAAAACAAAAAGCTAATGGAATTTTCTATTAGTCTTTTTGATCCAACAAAAAAAGCAAATATACCATCAATCAATGAAATGGATACAATTGTAAAATTTGGTCTAAGAATATGTTGAAAACTGATATAGACGTTTTTTTATTCTCTAAAATGGTATGTAAACGCAGTGTGATATAAGTAGAACACAATTCACGTACAAATACATGTGCATGCGTATATCAAATGATGAGGATTTCTGTGATAAGTTTAATTCGTAGTTCCAGATCCCTCCATAAAAAACGTCCTTACTTAAGTCCATCTCTGCTCGTGTATCTCAGCACCCAATTGTTGTCCACATCCTTGTTGAAGGTGACAGAGTCTTGAGTACCGATGTCGAAGGACTGTGTTGGGTCGGACGCGCTGACCTGACATGCCTGCGTGGTTTGTCATTAACGAAGGAAAGAAAATACACAAATCATCACAATCATGTGCTTGTACATTGCAGAATAGGGCTAGATATGGCATTACATGCACACCTTTGTTTACGGTCTTTCTGTACAACTTTGGCGGGTCTTTGAGTCTTTAAAAGTTTTAAGCTCGATGTTTTGTCCTTGGTAAGGACTTAACACGACTTCCCCCACTCCAACCAGGTGTAAAAATGGGTATTTGACTTCGGTTTGGGAGGTAAAGGGCGGTGGAAGGAGAGGAATGGGCTCCGCCTTCCAATGAAACCGGCCGCTACCCCCAAGACCTCAAAAAGACAATGGGGCTTTTAACTTTACACACAGTTGTGATCAGGCCTGAACTTGAAAATCTCAATGTGGATGACAAAGGATCAAAATTTCAATGATAAGAGAATCTGAAAAGAAATACTCGAGAAGGAAACGTACCGCTACGTTGGAGCACTGAGACATAGAGAACGATTCGCACGGGTTCCAGGAGTAGAGCCATGGACCAAAATCCGCGGGGGTGGCGTCCTTGAACCTATAAGAGACAAAGAGAGAGTGATATAAACTGCTAGAATAATGGAGCATGGATCGCCTAAATGTCCAACTGTTGAATGTCCAAATATACGACAAAAAGAGGAGCAATCACAATCAAACATTTCGGTTTTGTTAGCTTTTAGTTCGCCCAAGAAGCTAAATTCACTGATTCTGACGCACAGATACCATATATGATGACATATCACGACTTGTGCTTAATATTTGTTAGCCAGAGCTAGGCATAATAGCTATAAGGGTCATATATCAATACAGTTTACCTATTCAGAGAAACATGTGCACTTATATGCAATATACCAAAGGCTGAGCCTTTGCCAAAGCCCCTTCATGACCGACCAATATGGTAAATCAGAAAAAGTTTGTGATCAAGTTTGATTATTCAATTTCAGCCCTTAGCTAATTGTTTACGTTTGCTTAAAGCTTCCAGAGTCACTAACCTGGGTTTACTCGACGACTGTACAGAAGTGAGGTCTATGTAGCCCGACCTGTCGTCCATTTCGCATGCGCACGACATTTTCTTCACGCATGTTTGTGACTTGACGTGAGAAACCAGCTCAGTAGATAAGACGACGAGAAAAGCTGCCAGTGTCTGGCGTCCGAAAAGTCTTGTATGTTTTGTATCCGCCATTTTGAAAGTTCTGACATCAACTGCGCCTGACAAGCACGTGAGTGTGTAAACATACCTGGTGTGGGGACAAGCCACTAAAGATATGGCGACCAAAGTACAACTTAGGACGTCAACTACACAACTTTATTTTAGATACGCTGTCGAAACGTCTGTAGAGAACAAAAATAAAGTTGTGTACCTAAGAAAACAATATTGAAGTTATTTACCAATAAGACTATTTGCGGAGGTCAGAACGGGACAGTTTTAAAAAATTTTCAAGGTCAGCAAAGTTCTTTATTAATACTGAGCATATGTCATCAGCTATGAGGAGGAAAGGGGAGTATAAAGTCTGTATATGGACGAAACTATAGATATCGCACAAGGAGGTTATTTCTATTTACGTAGACAATTAATAGTGTAATCAGGTCTGACGTAGACAATCAATAGTGTAATCAGGTCTGACGTGTGGGGGAGCAATCTCGAACCCAGAGCAGTGTCTGGCAAAAGTGAGCGGTAGTCTGGGGACGAGGTGAGGTCAAAATTCTCTTCAACTTTAACCTTTGACATTATATTTTCTCGACCGAGCGGGCGATGTTACAAAACGAAGGAGAAAGTGGCACTGAATATCAGTTAAACAACAACGTCACCAATACTTAAACAGGTAAAGTGTTTTAAGATAGTCTTATGTCTTTTCGTGTCATCTTTTACTTCGAATTGTACGCAAACAAGGGAGACACTCGGCTGGCGAAACATGAAAGGGGGAGGGGGGGGTGGAAAAGGAAAGCCGGCGGCACCAGGCACTACTAGCTCGCGGTGACTAAGCAGATTACCTCAAGAAAATCATAGTTATGGCCTTTGAAATATTGGAAATGGTGTGATATGTTTTAAAATTGTCAGTGTGCCGAAACTTCAAAACATCCATTTGAGTTGTCATATCAAGCAGATGTAAAACAGTAGAGTAAGGGAACGTTTACTATTCTTATGTAATTAAATTTATTAATGTATTATAATTGTACATAACAGCAACATGTCTATAGCTTCACTCAAGTTATTTCTTGATATGTAGAAGAGACATAGAATAACTCTTTATTAAGCTTGACATATTCGGAGTATTTGTGTTTTCTGTTATTGTTTTCTGCATTTCGCGTTTGAGGTTGATACTTTTCTGCAATCTCTAAATTATTATCTGTAACGTTAGGGAAAGTTATTATCTTTAGAGGAAGTTATTATCTTTAGGGGACCACCCAAAGATTAATAAATGAAGACATAAATAAATTATCATCTTTGTAAACTTCAGGTGGCAGGTTGGCATTGTGAACCGTGAAGACAACGAGATGGCCACAGTAGATAGCTCAGTAGAACTAGAAGGTGCCACTGCTGCTACAGGTGATGGACTCACTCACTCCATGCGGAAAAATGGCAGGTAAGGGGCCCCAACTCTAATATATTATGAAAACGCTAAGATATTATGCATAATAATATTGGCATCCTTTGGGATGTCTTCTATTGTTTTGATGCAGTAGAGTGGGGGAATTCTTGTATGGAGGGGCTACTCCCGTGTATGACTGCTATACTACAGAGCTGTTTGAAGACACAACCACTGCAAAAATAGATGCATTTTCAGTAATGGAGTGAAAAGGGAACAGAAAGTATAAAGGGTAGTAGAAAATGATAAAGAGAAGTAAGGGAAGTATTTACTGTAAATGCATTTCATTTTTAGGTGGTTTGATGTTTGCGGTAATCTCTTCACCACTAACTTAACCACAGAAATGCTTGTTCTGTCTTCTGTCCGCCCACTGCCTTGTTTCAACCGCGAACTAAAAACCTGTGACTGCAAACACTCTGTTTTCTCCCTACCCCGAAATCAAATCGCAAACTCAAAAATACATTTACAGCCTGAGAAAACCCTGAACCTTGGTCTGTGTCCCTCAGGTTTGTGAACCCGTGGCCTGGCTGGGCCCTGCCCTCCTTTACAGGCTCTCCAAATATGTTCCAATTGATGTGGAAGTTTACCACAGGCTCGGGGGACCAGAGTTCTATTCCCAGTCAGGAGGTAAGCACCTAGACGTAGGCACTGACAACTGGCTCTTTTTCTCTACCAGATTTGTTAACCCATGGCCAGAGTGGTGCTTCCCATCAGCAACTAAAGGGATGAAAATGATGTGGAAGTTTGCTACAGGTTCCGGCGACCAGAGCAACATTCCCTCGCAAGAGGTGAGTTCTTAGATACGGTACTCCAAAGTTAACTGGGAATATTCTTTTCCCTAGATTTCAGAACCCATGGCCAGGATGGGCTCTGCCTACCTTGAGAGACGGGGTGAGAGCTTTCTGGGCATTCGCTGTAGGTTCTGAGGACAGAAGTAATATTCCCTCACAGGAGGTAAGAGAAAGAGGAACATCTACTCACAAGAGATTTTAATCACGTGTTCTTTCAGGTGTCTGAATCTGTGGCTGAATTGGAGACTGCCTTCACTAGTCAGCTGAAGGTGTTGTTTAACTGTAACAGTGTAAGCTTGCCTTTGGCCTTAGCCTCCAAGACAAGAGTAATATACCAAGCAGGGAGGTAAGGGGTAAAATGAAGTATGATGATCAAGTATATTGTATTAAGTGTGGATTTTCATATAAGTTGCACTGCTGGGTTAAAGGGTCAAGTGTTTGCAGATTTCTAAGAGAAAATATTAAAATCTTGTTGTGGTCATGATTAAGGATTCTTCCTTTGGTGTATCATACATCCTACATGTGTTAACACACTTGTATACATAAAGTCTGTTGACAATTGGCAATTGTTGACGACCCTGGAAACCAGATATTATTAGTAATCCCCTCTGACAGAGCAATTCATTTTCTCAGGCTCATGATTCATGATGTTGATAAAACCTTCCTTACAGTTACAGTAATAGTTTATTCCCAGTACTAGACAAATAGTAAGATGTAGCAACTATTAGCTTGACATGGCATTTATGACATTTTCTTCTTTGTCCTCCTCACTGCATTTCAGCATCCTATGAGCTCTATATCCAAAATGTTAATACATATATACCTTAGCTGATTAACTTTCATGGTAGTAGTATCCAGTATTAGATTATTATTTCATGCTTTTTTAAAACTGATCTGTACTGATCATGATGTTGTTACTCCAGGTACTGGACACCACACTTCCTATCGTAACTCCAGACTTCAGCAGTCCTGTACCAGAGGATGGCATGAAGGTAACTTGGCTCGGCCACGCTTCTGTTCTCGTTCAGTTCGAAAACATCAGCGTCCTCACGGACCCCATCTTCAGCCAGCGCGCCGCTCCGTTCCAGTTCATGGGGCCGAAGCGATATCGCGGCCCTCCGTGTAGGGTGCAAGATCTCCCCACAGTCGATGTCGTTGTAATCAGCCATAACCACTACGATCACTTAGACTACAACACTGTAAAAGACTTGCACAAGCGGTTTGGGGAGAAACTGTGTTGGCATGTGCCGTTGGGTATGTCCTCGTGGATGAAGGGCATGGGGTGTGAGAATGTGGTGGAACAGGATTGGTGGCAGGAGGAGCGAGTGAAAGACCGCGAGGACATCAAAGTCGTGTTCACGCCGGCGGCACACTGGTGCAAACGCGGCCCAACCGACGACAACCTGGTCCTATGGGGAAGCTGGTGCGTGATTGGACGAAGGTCTCGCTTCTTCTTCGGGGGAGACACGGGGTACTGTCATGGCTTCAAGGAGATTGGAAAAAAATATGGTCCATTCAACCTGGCTGCCATTCCTATAGGAGCCTATGAACCAAGGTAAGTGATTATGTAATATGTATTATCCTGAAAAGCAAGAGAAAAATTAAAAAAAAAAACATTACAGTAGGCTAAGTCAAACTTTTGAATGAATATTTGGCTACAGGAACCTCAAAATGTGTTTGCCTGCACTGCTTAGATTAAGACTTTATCAACAAGTAGCTTTAGCCTCCCTGACATTTTCATCCAAATGATGAGAACTTAACCAGATGGTCTTATTCTCTCTGCAAAATTATTTTCATTGCAAATCGTTTTGCAGAGATTTCATGAAGAATCAGCATGTGAACCCAGAAGAGGCTGTGCAGATTCACCAGGATGTCCAGGCCAAACAGTCCCTGGGGATCCACTGGGGAACCTTCAAACTTACCTTCGAGGTAGGTACATAAAAAAAGGAACAAAATTACATGTAAAACCAAAGGCTTATTATTATTGATTCTGTAAATCTGGCTTCATACTATGTATTCGGATTTATATATACAAATGAAACAAATACCCCAAAAGTGGTATTTGGATTCCTGGTTGAATCCGCACAGGCCTTCAGAGGTTGGACATATCAGATTTCTTGAAACAAATCAATATTGGAGTCTGTGTTTTGTACATTCGTTCTTGCCAGTTGGCTTTCACTTTCTAATCACAGATTTGATTAAGCCAGGTTTACACATCAATAATGTCTCCCTCTTGATTTTACAGTGTTATTGCTATAGTATAGGGTGTTTGCACGTGATGTCACAGCTACCATGCTGGTTCATTAAACCTGGAAGCGTCAGACCTGTAGGCCCAGGAAAAAATGCTGTGTTCCGGTTTCCTTAGAATTTGACAGTCATTACACATACAGATTCATGACACATTTACCTTCCAACAATCCAGCATGGCAGACAGTCACATATATAAGTGCAAACACCCTATCCACAGTGATTAATGACATGAGACTATATTGCCAGGTGGTTCATGAAGAGCCAACATGTGTGTCCTGAAGAGGCTGTTCAGATTCACATGGACGTCGGAGCCAGGATGTCACTAGGCATTCACTGGGGAACCTTCAAACTCATTTCCACTTCGTTCGAGGTACAGAGTTGTAATGTTGAAAGGACCCATGTTTAGTCATCTGTTTGAGTTATTGTCCTTAAATGTTAAGATAGCCAAAAGTTAGAGCATATTAATGAAAGGCATCTTTCATTCATGGTGTTTGGAAAATGAATTAATTTCTCAGAGAGTTGGACCACTACTCCTTTTCTACCTTCTAGATCTGTGCCCCCCCCCCAACCCCCCCCCCCCCTAGCACAGGGGTTGATTAGTCAATCATCATTAAGGGTCTCATTTTGCCCTGGTTTTAGGCTCGGTTGCCCTGATCCCTCAAAGTCTACTTCATTATGGTAGGCCAGGTTGCTTTATCGCAGTGGTAGGCTGCCCAAACTTCTTGAACTGCTAGGTGGCGCTTTTTCAGACTTATGATGTCATAGTGAACATTATTCTATTCTATTTTATTTATTTATTGGTTTGGCTGTTTTGGACACAATTAGCCAGGGCAGCCCAACTAGCTATCAAAACATTACAATGGTAATGCAGAGCTATAAACAAGGTGTGGTCCATACACGTACACAATATACTGTAAGAACCATTTTTCAGGTTTACCTTACAAATGCTTAATAGTATACGTGGTGATAGATGGTTAAGAGTTTATTTTTTGGGGTGAATTTGAAGTGTTTTGGGTGTGTGTTACTAGTTTTTTAGCACAATGTAGCCTTGATCCGCTTTTGTCTTTTAATAGACCATAAAAATCTGCCAACCAATTGTGTCACTAGAAATACTAGTATTTCACATGTAAGAGAGAAGGAGAGATCGCAATGATACAGAACTAGAACTACTTGTACACATGTATAGCAAAGGACTGTCTAACATGACAAGTACAGTGTAGCACTGGCTTTCACAGTTTCAGTAAAGGGAAAGTTTGAATCGATACTTAAGTGTTATGTTTTTTTAAATCTTTTCTTGCAGGGCTACTTGGAACCAAGGTCAAGAGTTAAGGAAGCCATGGAGGCCAAGGGGTTAAAGGTCGAGGACTTCTTCACACTGGACCATGGTGGGTCAAAGGTCATTACCATTCCTCAGACTGAACCCAGCATTGAGAAGGAGACAGCCACATAGAGTACTTCTCAGTATAGCTTATGACTGAACTTTACTTAATATGTATAGTTTATGACTAGATTTTACTTGAAAAAAGAGATGCTTATTGATAAGGACAATGAAGTTTATTTCATATTCATGCCCCATTTGGGATAAATGCAGTAAATTTAAGACACAAAGAGAGTGATAGGGAAACTATGCTGTGTTTTATCTGTACCTATAGTTTACATACTTCTTCTCTCCTCTTATTCTTAAAACATGTGAAGACAGGTTTTCCATTCATCGTAATTAGATGATGACATTACATATGAGAAAACTTCGTCCTTTGTTAGACGTGCATTAGTTATTTTGTATAGGCTGTATACTTAGGATTTGGATTGTTTATCAATTTTTTGGCCTAATTTATGAATGAAGAAATATAAGGAAATCATTGACATGCATTTTTTGAATGACTATCAGACACTGTCAAAACAAGACATTCCTCTTATACTGCAGCTTGCAAGCTTGTAAATAGTAATAATGTATTACTACAACAAGTTGTGTTAAGGTACAGGGGAATTGTGTTGTATCTATAGAGAGGTTAACCCTGTCTTCAATGCTGCATGCAGTTGCATGAGAATATTAAGTGCACTTATTGCCTAAAAGCATTGATTTGTCTATAGAGGATGATCTCAACAATGAAAAGTGCACCTTTTGTTATTCTGCTTCTCAAAGTTTTTACTTGTTATCAATAAAGGATATGATATACTCCCACTGAATTATGCTGTGACTTTTATTTTGAAACAGAAAACAAAGTACAGAGAAATTTTTTTTTCATCACATCTCAAGAGATGCTTCGTTCACTTTTGATATTGTTATGATGTTACAGTCATACTGAGTTGTAAAAGAACTTTGTAGTATATAGTTAAAAAATGATGATCATGTTTTAGAACATGGTTCCTCTTACACTTCCTCAAACATCAGTACATGGAATTACAGGGAAGACTTACTGATTTGGCTTCTTTGTTTTTCTTCACTATGATTGAAGAATACAATCTATCATCACAATAGCTCGATTTGTTTCACTGCAAAACTGATCAAAGGAATACAAAGCACTGGTAAGAGTTAGAAATGCAAAGACAAATCAAATATATATGGACATACATCTTATGATAGCTAAATAAAGTCTACAATTCTGCTGAAAATCGTTGCTTTGTTTTAGTATGTTTGCTTATGTGGATTGTGAATACTATGTCTGTTTGTTATGTGGATACTATGTAACAGAATTCAAAGCTTCTGTATCCATATAGCCAGTATAACCGCCCTTCCGCATAACACACCAGATTGCAGGCACACACCGCAGCAGCAGCTGATTTTTACATTACACCAAACAACCTGTCACACCTACATGTGACTTTTGCACATCTAGCTGCAAGTGTCATTTAAAGCTATCCAGCAAAGATGTCCATACTATACTTGGTAAGCTTATGATAGTCCCAGTACTTCTGAGTACTTGAACTAGTCCTATACATTAGCCCTGTACTATAACTAATCCTTTTATTTTATCATACACTAGATGCTTATTGCATTAGGGACCTCCCGTGGGTCCAGATAGACATAAGGCTGTTTCCTGGTTTTGTTCCTCTCTTTGATGATTTCATGAATCTTGTCCAGGTCTTTGCGGAACCTACATGCACAGAAGAGGAGGAAGAAAACATTGCATGAGCACTACACAACAAGTCTTAAACTATGAACACTGAATGAAATTGTGATAATGCTATGTTTTGTTTGTTTCAGTAGTTTTAAATGATCATATAATAGACAGGAAGAATTTGCATCTCTTTTAGTTTATAGTTGACAAAAAACGGTGCCGCTCCCAATTGATATCTTCAAGTTGAAAGAAACCAATTTCTGTGACTGCTATATCTGGCCTGTGCATGTAGGCAGTAGGCAGGCAGGTATATCTGATATGTTTTTTAGAGCTAATAATGTTTGGTTTTCCTGACACATTGGTACTGTGGCAGCAAACTAGTATGAATATGATAGCACAATCACCATCAGTGTCATTGAGAAGTATTTATGGTGTGTATTTTGATGGTATATTTAGGACGTAATAGACTTTGATGATGATTTATTTAGATGGTACTATGACAGCATACTATTGAGTATGATAGCACAATCACCGTCAGTGTCATTGAGAAATATTTATGGTGTGTATTTAGATGGTATATTTAGGACACAACAGACTATGATGATTTATTTAGATGGTACTTACTCTGCCACAGCCCTGGTACCCACAGGATCGTACATGTACTCCACCTCGAACATGCCCAGTCCGTTAGTGCTGCGGTCACTCAGCATCCGCGTGATGACCATCATCTCAAGGGTCTTACTCTTGTCCGGCAGCTGGTCAATGATGTCCTGCTCCGTCCTCGGTGCCTGTGGTCAAGATTTTAGACAATCTGTTATTGGTAATGTCCAGTTGTTTTATAGTTTTGAAGGGTAGGGATTGAAGCACTGTACGACACTGCCAAAATCTGAATTTATTTATAAATCTTTACGGTGGTCCCTTGATTTAACATGAGAACTAATTTGAAGAGAGTTTACTTCTATCAACAGGATGTGTTCTGCTCACTAGTACCAATGTGTTTTTATTGTCTACATGCTACATGTGCATATTGTATAGATATGCCCCTCCAGCTCTGTCCTGCCACCTGCTAAGTTTCATAATCGAACACCACATAATGTCTGCTAGTTTACAAGTAACCATGGTGACAACCATCTGGTCCAGGTCATTGGCCTTATTTGTTTGAAGCAAACAGAAGGTTTCCCTTCCTTGAAGGTAAACATAATAACAAGTTGCCTTATGAAAGCAGATACATAGTGGGGTTCCCTGACACTCTACCGAAGTAAAGTCGAGGCGTAAGTCACCTTGTCCCTGGGCGGCTGCCCGTGCAGATATGCGGGGTAGTTCGGCGGGAAGCCGTACTCGTCATACTGCGCGAAGTTGGCGGCCGCGTGCCCGGCACTGCAGATGTACACAACCGACGTTACCACGGCAACAATCTGGTCTGTCGTCGTGAACTGTCCGTTTCCAGAAATACCCTGAAATGTATGTTTCCGAATTAAGTTATGATAAAAGTAAAGTTTATTGAAAATACATGCCCGAGTACTTAAGTACAAACAACACATATGATAATGAAAAATACAATGATATCAAGGGCTACAACTTATGTTATGCTACATTTTGAAATGCACATTTTTGTTTGGTTTGACTTCTCCTTTTGAGGTAGTGGAAGACAGATTTACCCACTTCTTTTATAATCTGTGGGTTCTTTGATTTCAATAGAAGAATTGTTTTCTCATGGTCACAGGTAGTTCATTTTACATGTAGGTACGCATACACATTTGGTATTCCATCATTTAAATGTTTGTCTTTTATTTGTACATCAGGTGCATTGCAAGTGATAAGACCAAAAGCGTGAACATAATGGCACTAGGAATGCCATGATTTCATTTTTGTAATTTATAAATAATTAAGGATTACACTCGTTTCGTCACTACTGTGGCCGACAAGTACATGTTTCTACACCCCTGCTTCGGCTACGCTACACCCTTGTCAATTCTCTTTCAATTGCACTTGTTGTTACTATAGATCTAAAGGCAATGCTTCATTTGTACATCATGTTGTATTATATTGTTTAATGGCTTCCTGTTAAAACGAAGTGGGCCTTAAAGTGTTTCATTTCTGTGTTTGATGCGATGGGAAATGTTTTTGCGCAAAGTTTACCTGCATGCCACACCCTCCCTCCTCCGCTGGATTCACGATCTCCTTAGCCCAGGCCTGCAGCTCGTAGTCTTCCGCAATCTTTGATGCGTCATCTGTCAAAGGCATTAAGAGTATTTTAGTCAAGAAGATGTATCTAAGACTTTGCGCCATATATAGCTGTACATGGAATAACATTAAAGCTCTAGATAGCTCTGGGGTAAAAACTGTTTTTACAGATAAAACAGTGAAGGTTCAAAATGATAGAATAAACCTATGTTTCAATCGGTTTTCCAGTCCATGCTAAAGAGGAGTTTTTATACATACCATAGACTGCCTCCACGACCATCCTGACATACTTATGGATGGCATTGTAGAGGAGGATTGCGTCGTCCCGGAAGAAATAACCAGGAAGTATGTCCGGGTCATCGACCTAGGCAGATCGTCGAACAATATGTTATTAGTCATTATAACTATAGACAAAGAAATTGTAAGCGAAGGTATGATCCTTCAAAAAGTAATTCATGGGTTTGATTAAACATTAAGATTGCATCGTCATTGCGGTAAGGAAAACGTGTAAGAAATTGTAGCCTACCCCACGATCCTTTAAGTCTGCTGGTAGCGTTCCTTGAACATCAAGGCGCCATTCCGTCAACCTAAAGAACACAAAAAGACGCAAAACGTTGCCATGGTTCATTGCAAAGCCTCTGTAATTAGTTAGAAAGTTGCCCATACGCAACGGATAAGATGATTGATATTTCTTCAAAGTACAAAACTTTCAAAGTATGTTTAGGTACTATTCTATGGATCTAAAATGATCACTTTAACGTGCCCAAGAGAAAACCAACACTACGTATATTATCATTATTACAGAAGTACATAATCACGTAATACGTACACTTTCTTGATGAGATTGTAGGTCCCTTGTCTGCCGATACCCATGTTCTCGTCCACCCAAGCATTGGGAGCCATCAGAGTGGCAAGGGCTTTACTGTTTCAAAGATGGTGAATGAACAGTATTACTCAACAATCGTAGATGGTACACTGTATAACAACAACTGCTAAACAATGAGTACTGCAAGGCTAATCTATTCTACATCAAAATGTCATCCATAACAGCATATGAGTTACATCATAATCATGTATGAATGATTTGGTCTCGCTTTTGGAATGAAATAAAAAGAAATTGGAAAATGCATGTCGTATCAATGATGATGCCAAGTAGATTATGAAACTATGTGTATGTATGTCATTGTGATATGTAGAGCACGCGTACGGTGTTTACATATGGCGTTCCAAGTTTTCTTGCAAAGGTTTGACAGAAATCGTTAAATGAAACGTTGCTTGTAAGTCTTAAAGAATGTATGACACACATTGCGTAACCTGCGCATGGTAAACATTTTCACAAGGCAGAAGCAATTGAAAGACCACAAATGTCAACTGAAAAGGCCACGGCTAAGGATGGGAATCGAACCAGAACCTCGTAAACATCAAGTGACGTCAGAACTCACAAATTGATGGGGATGAGGAATATAAAGTGCGGCGCCATGAGCTTGAATAGAGGGTGGGACCGTGACAGCTGCCTTTTAGCAGAAACCGCGAAGGGCTCGGCCATCAGATGAGTCAGGCCTGCGGGAACAAATGATATCAGGGTGTTAACGGCGTTAGGATGTGTCATGGTCATCGTGACTAGCAAAAACTATCATGCAAGGTAGGGAGGAAGGGAGGAAGGGAGGAAGAAAGAACGGTAGGCAACGGAAAATATGGAAGGATAATATCAGAGAATGGACAGACATGATGCTAAGTGAATCGCCAAGAAAAATAGAAAACCGAGAAGGGTGAAGAAAACTGATTACCAGATCTTCTGTGGTACCCAGAAGTCAAATAGTTAGACTAAGGCATAGACGACAGATGAGATGAGTGAGTTACTGCCGAGGTATTTCTCTTACAACCACTGAAACTCTTGAAATGCTTTCTAAAAAATTGTCTCAATAGACAAAAAAACCGAAGCCAAAATCTAAGAAAGACAAATCCTGAAAACAATCTTAAAGATTCACATTCGAACAGGTCTTACCACCATGTTTTTAATAATAAGTTTATTGCAAATTCATGCCCGAAGGCTAAATGCAAATAACATACATAAAAGAACAGTGTACAAAATAAGTATAAAAGCTGCTTATCTAAATTTTAATAGAAGAAATTAGTGCCTATAAGTGCAAGAAATCCTTTCAGCTGTTAAACGAAACAGGCACATCTTGGAATTGAAAAATAAAGACACATCTTGAAAAGTCTCACAGTGTATATGTGACTAAATGTCTTACCGATGTGAGTAGTGGACTGGTGGAAAGACGCGTCTGCGTTGTTGAACCACATCTTAGCCAGGAGCCAGGTGTACGGGGGGTCGGAGGGAAGGAACACCTAGGACCAGGAATAAGAAACATTTGTCATGAATTCGTACTAGTTTTGAGTCCTCGTACAATTACGTCATAGAATGTATGGTATTATCATCATTTTCGTATGGTTCAGGTGGAAAAGGACGACCCGATGTGCCTCAAAGGCACTGGAGGAACTAAGGTGCTAACTTAAAGGTGCATATGGTTCTTGAAAAGTCAATGTTGGGATGTTTTCAGTTGATTGTGATCTGGATTGTGCATCCAGTTGGCTGTACCATAGTTTTAGTACCTGCAAAACTGCCCAAGAAGACCACGCAGGGGACCGATAAAATCTGGTCTATGTGGACAGGTGGTCACTATGTTGCAGGGTTCTTATTGCTTGTGGTAGTTGGAAGAATTATTGGAACCACCAAAAATGGTTACACTGACCAGGTGATGTGGATGTGGACAAGTTTGACTAGTATGGATACCGTGTTAGCAACTTCGTTTTTTTTTTGCAACCCCAGGTCTTACCGGATTCTGGTCACCATGTTGGAAGAGCTGAATCGCGATAGGGTAGAGGTCGTCGTTAATGTCCCTGTACAGCAGGCACATGGGGCAACACAGCTGGGGGGAAACACTGAAGGTCACAATATGCCATATCAACAAACAACACAGCAACAGCTAATGCATGAATGTATGCCATGCAGTCTTCTGAACTGTGTTTGATTCATACTCAAGATTTAAGGACATAGATACCAATAAAAGATAGGTAAAGGTACAAAGGCCACAGGGACTGGTATTGGAAGGCGGAGCCCGACCCTCTACTTCCACTGCCTTTTATCTCCACAACCGAAGTCAGGTACCCATTTTTACACCTGGGTGAAGTGAAGAAATTCAGGTAAAGTGCCTTTCTCAAGGACACAAATTCTAGCCAAGAATCGATATCGACACTCATGACACCGTGATCTCTCAATCTCATGTCCGCTAGCGTAGCCACGTGACCATTTAACGCCACTTATTGGTAGAAAATTTGAAAGAAGTACACTTTCTATGGCCTTTAGCTTGGAAAACGATCCATCAAGGATTTACACTCACCTTTCTTCCGTCTGCGGTCTCAAGGTCAAGGTCCTCCATGACCTTGTAGTTGACCATGAAGATTCTCTTGGCTTGCAGCGCGTCATCCAAGGTGCGACCTTCTAGGAACGGTTCCACCATCTCACCAGTCACTGCAAAACTGATTAAAAAGATATTAATGGAGTCGTACAATCAGAAATCCTAAATGTGACGATGAACGTAGCTTTTTGCGGTACATGGTGAATGATGGAACAGACACCAACCATCCATCCATCCATAGTTAATATTGCATACCGTCTAATATAATTCTTAAACTGTCTAGATTTGAAGTAGTTACGTACACATTCAACAGTAAAGCTAATGAATCTTCTAGGGTCTAATCTGTATTCGTCAGAAAACCAAGTTGTCAAATATCTTAAGTACAAGAAGAGAGCAATTTTGTGGTCTTAGGAAACTCATATGCCAGGTGAAGTAAAAAAATCCAACATCTTTGATACCCTTGGTTTGTAGTTCGGGAGTTTATGGAATACGATTCCTCGTGATCGTCAATGGTGAACAAACATCTGTCATCACAATCCATGGAGTGAAACCCAAAACATCTGAGTGCGATTAGCCTTGTTTTGTGGCGAATTTAAGTGAATAAAAAAATAATCTTAACAAATTAATATTTCTAACACAGCCACGTACTTGTTGGGTACCTCCGTGCACAGTGTTATCCTGTTGGGGTTGCAGCCAGACAGGCGCTGCCTTCCGAACTCACGATCATCCCTCCAGTTTTCCACACCCTGGACAATTGTGAAAATTCATCAACGTTTTATTTCACAATCAAAGGCATTCAATACAGTCATTTTTTCTATTAGTCAAGACAGTTTATCATCAAATCTTAATTGCTCATTTCTTGAACAAGACTGTTTTTTGTATTTTGTGTGTTAGAAATTGCGGTTCAACCTCGCTTTAGAAATCCTGATGATATCACTGCAATCATACTATATCACGACTGAATGTTAAGAATGGGACAGTCTGGCCTCCAGGAGACACTACCATTCCATGGTGATGATGTACAAGCTCACAAATGGCCTCGTGCCAGCACACCTCCAGTCGCTCATCCCCTCCACAAGAGGTGAACAGAGGTCAACTAGACTTCAGCTCCGCAACACAACACACCTTCACGTCCCTCGCTGCAGAACCAAGGTGTACAGGTCCAGCTTCATCCCTCATGCATCAACCCTCTGGAATCAACTTCCACAGAGACTGAAGGAGGCCTCGACCTTAAACAACTTCAAGAAGACCTCTATGCAGCATCAAGCGTACAGACGCCTAGGTTCTAGGTACTACAACATCCTCGCTACCAGGCTAAGAATGGACTGGAGCCCCTTGCATTCCACCCTGCATCTAATGAAAATCAAAGACAAGTTGTGTTCCTGCGGTGCGTCCTCCGAGATTGTTGCCCACTACCTGCTACATTGTCCGCTCTACAACAGCCAGAGGGACGTCCTAGCTGCTACAGTCCACCAGCTCACACAACAACGTCTGTCCGTGTCTACCTTACTGCAGGGGTTACCAGGCTATGACAATCTAACAAACAAAAAACTTTTTAAGGCTGTCGAAGCATATATTTCCTCTACAAAGCGTTTCAATGGTCCTTCCATTTAAGCCATCCATGTCAACTTACCATGCCAAACTACTTCAAATCTTAATTACTTTAGTATTGTTAACCTTGACCTCTGACCTCTCAAACCTCTAACCTACTTGTCATTTTATTATTATTATTACTATTACTATTATTATTATTATTTTTATCATTATCAAATCATTGTGTACGTTAGTGACCTTATTTGTATATATGCGTAGTTTTCAACATTGTAATTGTATGTGATGTGTCAGACACCCAAAATCAGCCACGCTGCCTGGGTGGTCTTGTATTGCCGTTGCAATTTGAATAAAATAAAAAAATATATCACGACAACAACGATTGGGTTAAGGTAAAGGTAGCCTTACTGATACCGTATTGGAAGGCGGAGATCACCCCTTTCCTACCACCACTTTTACCTCCCCAACCGAAGTCAGGTACCCATTTCTTAGAATCTTACTTTCATGATTAGGGTCCAAGAAGATTTCCTGTTTTTCTGTTGTATTCATATACTTAGTTGAAGTGCGTCACTGCAGAGGAAACAGAGAAGTACAAATACCCAATATCCCTTCCATTACATAGCAGCTGACATACTCCGGTGTTAAACCACACTGTGTACAGAAGCTTACCTTGGGTGTTCCCAGAACGCCCTCGTACACGTTGATCAGATCATCCAGGGTCTTGAACCTTCCGGTGGTCATGCTGCTGATCTTCTGCTGCATCCGGATGTTTACCCGTCGCTTAGCAACGTTCCACTGGTTACACAAGGAAAATAGAAATATGCTGTATATTAGGCTTTGTGTGAATGCTTTTCTATCTTAGAACAATTTTAGAACAAAAACCAGCAGCCTTAAAGGTTGCTGATGACAAAAATATGAGAATCCCTTTGCAGTGGGGAAAATGCTGACACTACATGTACCTATCCTTGTGGACTGTATTGAATAGTTATGTTCATGGTTAAGGAGTCAGATTATCTGAAGATTTACATAAACTATATGATAAGGAGACTTGACAATCAATTATGTAAAAATTTAGTAGACATCAGACATCGAATGATAAATAGGACAACCAGCTGGTACCTTATAGTCAGCAGAAAAGTCCTCATCTGGTGGGAGATTCTTTATCTGCAGTAGGCGGAAAATAAATAAAAAAACAATATTCTATTACTCGCAAGGAAAGAAAATAGCTAAAAGTATACAAAACAATTATATAAAAGTGTACGTCGATGGAGGTTAGACATCCAGGTAATAAGATACGCCAAATAGCAGTTACTAAAACAGCTGGAAATGATTTTGGAAACTGTCAGCTGACGTTTCAGGTAGCATCCTCTACTTTTCGCCAGTGACACTGAGCAGGCTCTGTCGAACAGCATATTTTAACCACGAACTATGAATTGATGCAATTACAGCGAATACAATTTTGTGTACGCGGAACCCAGTGTGTTTGACAGTAACATGGATTTTAAGCCAGCGAAACCCCCAACTATGGTGGAAATGTTGCCTTTAATAAAACAAGTTGACAAACGACCTTCAAACCTCTCGACCTTCACACAGAAGAGTGGCGGAACGAATCGCTAGATCTGCGGCCTTGACTGGTACAAAGGCCCGTTGAGCTAAGGGGATGACGTGTTGTTTGTCCGGCTTATGGCGCCTGTTATGTCGTCCATATGTGATTCATACTGGCTAAGTGTTCATAAACAGCAGCTCTTGACAATAGCTAGCGTTCAATACCCACACTTCGTGACAGTGTTCAGTAAAGACGCATACGTGTAGTACGGAACGTAGACATAGCTGCATGAGGTATTTAGAAGTTATTTTTTTGGCAACGCTCTCATGGAGCTAGCCCATTAGTATACTATTGTTTGTTTTTTGTAACTCGGTTAGAACTTGTTTGACGTCATTGGACATAAGTAAGTATTGAAACGATGTTATTTGATTGGGTCAGCAAGTAATAGGATAATCTTATTGAATATGTTTATATTACACAGCTTTCATCTTTCTTAAGATGTGCTGAAAGCAGGGAAAGTAGATTAGCGTTAGCTTTGTAGCGACGGGAAAAGGTGCAGATCAAAGAAAGGCTAAAAGCATATAGCCATTTATCACATTTTCTTATTTAAAAAAGTATTTCAGTTGAAAACCATGATAACTACTTTTACACGTGATAACGGTAGGCACAAATGTAACACATATTTCACCAATTCATTTTCATGTCTTTCACTACAAGGCAGACTTACAAATTCTCTTATTAGCAGGAAAATGAGATCCCGCTACTTCATTTTGTCACTAGAATGAGACTCAGTAAATCTGTTTTCTAACTGCCAAGAGAATCCGTTAATCTTTTGTCTAGTGAAAAAATGGGATAGAGGGGCACTAACTCATTGTTTCACTAGTACAATAGATTGCCGTTAAAATAACAATGCAGAAAGGAGTTATCACAACTTTTTCGATTATCACGTTTTCCGTCTTAAGATCCTTTTTTTCAGCACTGAATACCATAAATGTAATAGATAATCAGGTCTGCATACCTTAGGAGGAATTCCTTCCTGTGGCACCATGAGCTCGTAGTTTGCCTTCATCTCCTCCATCTCCCGCTGTCTCTGTTCGAGATTGGGGTCGAACTGCGGCAGCACGAAGTCCCATCTGGTCAGCTTCAGCCGCGTACTCTTCCTGATCCACCGATGAACCGGGAACACGTCCGTTTCTCCTTCTCCCAGTCTCTCTATCTCCACTTTCTCCACGTACCAGTCGTCAGGAACCCGGCCCCGCCACACCTGTAGTAATAGAAGTATATTAGAGTATGTTATGCTACAGTCACAATTGGAAAGAGGGGCACGGACGGTCACAATTGGAAAGAGGGGCACTGACGGGTAGTTAACGGGCTGTTTGGGGGCACCGTGATACATCCTGCGGCTACCCGGTAATTTTTGGCACGGCCCAGCCTACGGATTTTTTTAAAAACTCGATCGGACTTAAAATCAATCCGGGACCCGGCGACAAATACCCGCCGTAACCTAATCGTGAAAACACCGAGAGGAACCCCGATATCGGGCAGTCCACCGGGACAAATATGTGGCTTCAGAGCCCGGCCGGGGCTACACTCTCTACGGGCACTGGTGCAAATGTGACCGAAGCAAATGTACCGGTGGCAACGACAGTATCCAAAGGGAAACAGCTGAATTATTTGCCACATTTGGATACTGTCATTACCACCGTTAAATCTGCTGAAAGATTAAGTTACTAGTACCTCTATCTGCAGGATGGGTCCGGTCAGCCCCAGGTCGCCCAGCTTGAACACA
Organism: Branchiostoma lanceolatum; assembly: GCA_035149815.1. Taxonomy (NCBI): domain Eukaryota; kingdom Metazoa; phylum Chordata; class Leptocardii; order Amphioxiformes; family Branchiostomatidae; genus Branchiostoma; species Branchiostoma lanceolatum. The sequence continues at coordinate 7,738,821 of CM068878.1, forward strand.
TCGGTGCTCCCCCGTTCGAAGTCGTTCCTCCAGATGACGTCGAGTTTGACGTCGCGGGAACGCTTGCCGTTGCCGTCGTAGAACGCCAGGTAGACGTCGGCGTCGGTGCCGGCGAACTGGACGTCTCCAGTTTTGACGGAGATGCGATATTTGGGCTTCTTTGGTTTCGATGTGATGATACCCATGTCGATCTACACTGTAAAATGAAAATAGTATCTATAATTCAATGTCTAAACTTGTTGAGCAATGCCTAGTTAAGGCGATCGGTGTGTTGTGGTACCCTACTCAACCGTTTATGAAGGTTAGACATCGTGGTAAACAATATTTGAAGACATGTCGACAATTCAATCTCTACAACTGGACAAGATTCGGGTATTATTTCTAGACGTTTCGAGTGACATCCATCACTCTTCTTCAGCGTCACTAGAATGAACTGGCAGAACAAATAGATACTACTACACACACATGCATATCTAACCAAGGACTATAAAATGCCCTTGATCTAACTGGGAAAACCGGTTGAACATGTCAAAGTCACTAACTGGTAAGGATCTTGATAAGCCTACTGTATCTTTCCCATAATGAACATGTACCCTAACGCATAATTTCCATATTCCAACTCGACCATATATACCAGCAGCGCAACTGGTCATAGCCTTGTCTCATCAGATATGCAAGTCATACTCACTAAAAAAAAAGGTTACATAAAAGTGCAAATAATCTATACAACACACCGCGTCACCCGTTTATAATCCCAACTCACATCTTAAAACCTCTTACCTTTCTCCAGTTTAAGGTTTAATAGAGATCACACAAAAGAGTTTACTCATAAGCCATCGATAATCACATCAACTATAAAGGTAATCCAGCGGAAATTCCACATGGGATTAAGTAGGATATAGACAGGCTTCACAGTTCTTTCATCGAAAGGGAACGCAAAGTACATCTTCATTTATTTCACTTGATGTACCATGCCGGGGTCTTTTATGTACAACATAAATCATTGAGACACTTTGACATTTACCCTTCTATAGAAAGGTTAAGTATCTATAGGTTAACGGTAGGAAGAAACACCTGTATGTAAATATGTTTACGTGTAGTTAGGGACTCCCGAGGTTTAAGCATTACAGATAGGACAGTTTGATGACTTCACCTGGTAGTCCTGTGTTTTCTTCGAATAATTTTACAGATTGTGATCTGGCACAATTGTCGATTCTACCGGGAGAGATCCCGATCGGAGTCTCTGTCCAGAAAGTGATCAGGATGCTAGGAATATGTCAGGATGATCTTCCATTTACAAATCCTAAGTTTCAAGTCAATACATTGATCTAAAGTGACCTTAATCGAGATTTAAAAGTTCTGACTGTCTTGTAAGCGAATATCCACATACACTGAAAAACGTACAGACTACGATCGGGATCTCTACCCGTATAATAGCTAGCGATCCTGATTGCAATCTATGTCGATGGAGACTCCGATCGTGATCTCTTTTGTACCAGACTGCAGTCTCTATTCTTCTATATATACACAACAAGGCAATCAACTTGGAAGATACGATAGTAGTCGTCTAGTCGAAAGAGACCTAGATCAATGGACGTTCAATACAAAGCTATTTGAAATACAATGCGCTATACATGTAACTAAACTACCTTTGCTAAGGGAAGACGGTCATAGATTAGAGAACGTTTATGTTTGATGTTACACAAGTCATTCAAATCATATACCATCATGTATATTAAAACATAAGTCGTACAAGTCAGCAAGATGTTGCGACGTTTTTTTTTCTTGTAAATCAGCGTGTAACGAATCATTTTTTATTGTTATGTTATCTTTCAAAATGGTGACAAGTCGTCACTAGAAAATATAGGCGAGACCCCTTCTTACATTCTTCACATTCAAATTAGTGTAAACTACTAGAATTTTAAAATTACAGAACCATGTCTTTGTCAAAATGGGTAGCAATGATTCGTAAAATGAGGATGTAGTAAGTGACCTACCTTCCAAGACGGGCCGCTGTTGTTGTTAGACAAGTTGTCCGACTTCTGACCTACTGTGTTCGTCGCAGATTCACACGAAAACAAGTTGTCTTTTCGCCGTCTTACGTCGTCTGTTGTATCAAGGAAACCTACACGTGGTTTTCACCCACGTACCGCACAGAACACGCCTGTTGTTAACACCTCGACCTTACGTCACAGTCCGACACTATTCACCAAATGGACCATTAGAAGACTGACAGCACTCCCGACGCGAGTCAATGTAATTAGACAGACTAATTAGCACCAACCACAGTTACCAAGGAAACAATACAGCATAACAACAAACTATTTCGTCGTCCTGTATCTCTCCGATCGGTCCACCGGTCACGGAAAACCTTGGGAGATATTTGTCCCAAACAAAGTTGGGTGGGTAACAATGCCGACAATGCCTTTGACGAAGAGTGATTTTGCAAGCTTTTTTGCCAACTGCCCCGGGCACGTATTTTTGTTGTACAGATATCAGATTTCGTCTTAGAAATCTCAGGACAGTTCTCAAGACAAGTAAACTGTAGTACGCCATTTCCTTTGATAGATTATTCTAAGCAACCTGTCTTGCCAGTCACTTGGATGACTTTTAGGTATTTCGTACCATTCAAATTCCTCCCAGTCGCTGACAAGTCATTGACATATGTAGAGCGCACAGAAAATGGCAAGCGCACAACCGTTACCCACTTAACTCCCGCGCACATTCAGGTGTTTATTTTACTTGCACTTCATTTAACATATGTCCTAAGTACTCCGACAATGCTCAATTGGGCCTAGACGGCTCAGGAATGTGTTGATTACATGTGTGTATACAATTAGATACGGAAATGGTGCGTAACATCTTGGAATGCACATGGCTGTACACTGGCCGGATATCATTCAACAGTTTGGCAGGAACATACTCGAAGTCCGGTGTTGTTCTGTAAATGTCAAGGTAACTTGGGCGAGAGAAGGGCACTGTGAACAGAAGGCGTTTCCGTTCTTAATCCTAGTGTACGTAGGTGTTAAAAATAGATGCCTCTCCGCCAGGTGCTATAACTCGGGCTAAAACTAAGGGTTTGTAGATTGTTTTGTAGAACGGCCCGGTTCCGTACATGACAATAACATCCTGATTGAAAACATAAGAACACTATATATTGCCATACTTATTCTTATCAAATATAATCGTTTCTTCCAGTTGATGAATAAACTATCTACATATTCATACATACATACATATATACATATATTCATACATTCATGCTGTCATACCTTCATGCTTCCATACATTCATACATTCATACATTCATACATAATTACATACATACATTATTTTGACCAGATATATGATCACATAGGCTGTGGAATCCACATGTGCTGTTGTGTGAACATTGTAGTAACTTCGCACATCTGTTAACGAGTCAAGTAATCAAAGAACGATTTCACAAAGAAAACTTTATTTCCATTCGGTCGTATTGTTGTCACAAACGACGTGTACCACATAAACGAGAACTGGGCATCAAGAATTCCAGTTATATCATATTCTCCGGGTTAAGTATCCACTTGTGCTTTTAACACTCCTTGTACAATTCTACCTCAAATAGATAAATGATAGTCTGTGTACCATCCTCCGTATAGTAACCACTGGCTCAATATTTTCACTTGCTTATCTGTAGTTAGTTAGCAAGCGAAATGATGGAGCCAATGGTTAATACGGAGGATGGTACATAGGCTATACAAATGAGGCTCGTCTGTAATAGATTCTTTTCACATGATGTAGCTGGCACACATGATTAAGAACCATCAAATATATCACACAAAAGTACACCAAATCATAATGCAATATAAACATAACGTTAAGTTTTCCATACTTCCATCTGGAGTATTACACAATCATGTTTCTACATAAACACATACAGTACCCTTAATTAGACTTACTTGCTTAAGATGTACTCGGTTAGATGGCAGCTTAAATATGGGCATACTTAACGTGCAGTGTAATTACATGGTTATTACATGTTTTGCTTTATGTCGAACTAGATTTTCAATTTTCACTGAGAAGTGTTGACCTTTTCGTTTTCTGAAAACAAAACTTGTATTCATAGTGTAATGTGCCTTCAAGGTAGTAGCGTACTTTGTTCATCCAAACAAAACGTCAAAATCTTGTGTATCGCCATATTGTAAAATGTGTTGCACACGGCACTTAAATTCACTGCATAATGACTTTGCACACGGCATTCAGGGTGATATTGCACTATATATGTAATAAACGCCCATATATGTAATAAACGTTTGGCTTAGTATTTGTACAATGGATATCTTGGTGATAAATTATTTACAACTCTGACCATGCATATAAGTTATCTTAATGTTTCTCAATGTAGGCTATCCTGGTTATCTAATTTCACAAACTCATAACTTATACATTTAAAGAATCGATGTTTCAAATCACTTCAATGCAACATTTGCAAATAATTTCATATTACAAGGCAACGAAACTTCAGAAGGATACATAGCAGGGTATCTTTTGTGAATGCAGTGTAAGGATTGGTTTCTACAAAAGAAACATGTCTCGATGCCAAATGGCGGGTTATAGTTATTTTTCTTCTTCCAAAATCATATCGCAGACGACTTTTGACGACGCCGAGTAACTCCCAACCACAGACGACCTTGCTCAAGACTGACTCCCAACATTTGTCTGGGCAGGCCATTGTCTTAGGGGCTTTAGCATGTACAGTACGTGTCCTATATCTTTTCAATGTCTCTTGTCTGATAAAATGCAACTGTAGATATTAAGTTTAACATGTGCAATCTAAAATCTAATAACAATATTATACATATGTTATTTCCCGGTAAGCAAAACAAAGCATTGTAAAGCCATGTTCTTTACTGAACATCACGACAGCGTTTTGCAGTGTCCTCGTGATTTCAGTCACTGCTAGCCACACTTATAAACGATGTAGACCTTGACTGAGACGACGCCGCGCTACGCCGGTGCCTCTGAACTCTGGTGCTCTCGGTGCTAGACTGGGTCTCAGCCTCCTCGCTGATGTATTTTAGCTCGGGCTCGGTAGTCTTGTTCAACTTGTGAACCTTCACCCATTCCCGCAGATACGCCTTCGCAGCTCGCTCTCCTTGCTGTGGGTATGGAAGAAATTATAGATATCAATATACATGTAGACATACGTATACACATTCAAGTACATGTGCAAAGGAGGGATGTCCCTATAGCTCAACGGATAGCAGCCTCACAGTTGAGCTCCTGGTTCCAATTACTTGCTAACTGGGAGAGTGAGGTTCAATCCTCGGTAAGGACATCTCGGTTGGGACTGTATACGCATTTCGAGGAGGTGCCTAGAGCTCGTCAAAGGGGAAGGTCTAGTAACCCCTCCATGTAAAAATTATACATGTATCCTGCTACTTAAACAGCAAGGGATCTTGCTGCCCTATGTGCCAAAAAAAATGGTCAATCAATGTGGAGATGGCCAGACATGTATGTTTTCTTGCAAGACCTATTTTCTCAATTGCATATTCTGTAATAAGCGCTCATTTTGTATCACTCCAGTGGTGGTTTAGCAAACGTGGGACTCGTAGAACTTTTAGGACATGTACAAGGATACTGTTCACGCTATATTGACAGATGTACTTACATCTTTGAAATACATTATGTTTAACTTTTCAACTTTGCCTCACTATCCAAATTCGCCCTTGTTTACTAACGTGACTTTCCACAGAACCTGTAAGATTAGCTGTTGGCTAACTTTAATCTACGTGATTTAAAGACTAATCCGTAAGATTTCCTTTTCAGACACCCAGACAAATATACATCCAATATGTAGGAGGTTTCCACTATTATTAGTGCTGGAATCGTGGTGGCGTAACGGTTTAAGTGTTTGGCCCAGAAGCTAGAGTTCCTCTGTTCGAAAAGCCTTACATGCCACCGATGTTGTGCCCTCGGGAAATGCACTTTACACGACTTCAATCGCCACCTACGTCGATTCAATTGTGGAAGATAATCTAGTTGTGTATCCTCGGTATTTGTAAACGGCAACATCCTTTGACTTAGACGTAACTTCTAGAAATCCCCTTAAATTGTTTTCCTTGTGTCTGAATTGCAACACACCTGTGTCGATTGATTACTTAAGACTTTAAGAACTACCTACGTCAATGCTATTGTGCACAGCGGTTTGAATACGCATACAACTTTTCCCTTTTAGTTGTGCACAATTTGGGATATTTTTACACGCCAGTGACGCACTGCCACATATCGGCTCGTAACTTTATACTTCTTTTTTAAACCCAACTTTTTTTTTTACACCTGTGCGTTCGATAAACGGATTATCCCTAAAAAGGTTGGTTCACACCCTTATACACGATGACGTCTTATTTGTGTGCCAGAATGCCGTATGACGTCACATCAGATATATCAAAGTCACTCCTGGTTTTCACCAAAACATTAGTCATCACTTGAATTCTAGTGAGTTGATAAAACTTAAAGGCTCTTGGGCCGATTGACTAGGCCAGCGGACGCGAGATCGAAAGGTTCAATTCCTGACGTTCCTTACAAAACGTTGTGTCTTTAAGAAAGGCACTTAACTTTCCTCACTTCACCCAGGTGTAAAAATGGGTACCTGACTTCGGTAGAGGGGAAACAATTCTATGGTAGGCCTAGGATGGCAAACGTGTTTTTAATCCAGGACTTTCGTCATATTATCTTACATATGAGGTCAATCATCAATCGTTGGCCTGTCTAATATCCTTCGTACAGATAGTATTGTGAAGAGGATTGCTTGATATAGTATCGTTAAGGTTCAATCTAATTGGAAAAGTAAACAGATACCATAATGATCTGGGGAGTAGAAATTATCTCGAATTAAGTCAGATTACCTCACAATGACCTGTCAGAAATGACGGATGCGACTATTATAAGTCTTGTATCTCCGTGAAATGGGCTTCAACAATTTTTAAAGTACCGGATATTGTCTGTGTCGTCAAAACCTATACAGAACACGTAAGCACCATGATTGTATTTGGATTGAACAATCTCTACAGGATTTGTTTCAATCATACATAATTATGCATTTTGGGGAAATCTTCGGCTACATCTGTTGAGCTACTTCTTGTGTCGACTGATGAATAGTTCGAAGATAGATTTTTCTCCCCGTACATACAGTACATGTACATGTATGTCACTTTTCTTGTATGGAAAATGCTGATGCTATGAAATATACTGTGAAATGTACATGTAACTGTAATGTGGGTAAATGTAGTCCTATATCATTTTGAGGCCGCAGGAGTAGTGTGTTGTTATCCACTGTGTCTTGGGACAGTACGGTATTGAAGGGGGAGCCCAACCCTCTCCTTTCACTGCCTTTTACTTCCCCAAACGAAGTCAAGTACTCATTTTACACCTGGGTGGAGTGAAAGTCGTGTTAAGTGCTTGTCAATGTCTATCCAGGAACGCCAGATCTAGAAATAACCTGTCGATCTCGTGTCCCCTGGCCTAGCCACTCGGGCCATTCGACCCAAAAGACTTATCAACTCAACAGCATAAAATGCTGACTAATGTTTGCATAAAATCGGAAATGACTTTGACATATTTCATGTACGTCATATGACGTTCTGACTCACAAATTAGACGTCATTGCGGGTATGGGTGTGTGCTGACCTTATTTGGGAAAATCCGTTCATCGAACACACAGGTGCGTACACAGAAACAGTTGGATTTTTAAACAAGTATAAAGTTACGACCCAAAATAAAGCAGTTCGTCACTGGCGTGTAAGAATAACCCAATGGTGAACAACGTAAAAAAACTGTTGGATGTTGTATGCTTTGATGTGTTAATCAAACTGCTTTCCACCATAGCACTGACGTAGGTAGTTCATAAAGTCTTAAGTAATCAATCGACACAGGTGTGTTGCTATTTATAGACAAGGAAAATAATTTAAGGGGATTTCTGGAAGTTACGTCTAAGTCAAAGGACGTTGCCTTTGAGCAATGCCGAGCATACATAATTAGATTGCCTTCCACAATTGAATCGACGTTGGTGGTTATTTGGGTATCAAGTAATTACTCCAAGTGTGTTACTATATAGAGGTACGTCAGTGGGAAAACGTTTAAAGGAGTTCCTTATATAGAAAGGCGAAGGACGCTGCATTTAGAAAAGTACTTTAGGAAGTGGGGGTAATCGGGCTAAATGTGTTTTAAGAAGTTCGAAGCCACGGTCAGCCATAGCCTGGGTGCCAACCTTTTCAGCTTTACTACGCCCTCTCGGTCAAACGAAAGCGACCGAAAGGGCGGACTAAAGCTGAAAGGTTTTCGAAGCGACCGAGAGAGCGGAGTAAAGCTAAAAAGGCTTGCACCCAGGCCAGCATGTAGCATCGAGGTGTAGCCAATGCCTACTCTTTACGAAGCTAGTGCAATATGATTTCCCCATTACTCTGCCAATAAAATACGTTAATACATAATGTTGATGTTTTTGTAAACTGGGGCCCTTGAAAAACAACTGGACAGAGTTTAGATATCAATACCAAAGAATGAAATATTCAAAAAATCTGCTACAGGGATCAACTGATAAAGGTCAACTAATTCACAAATCTTTGTCAGCTTTATTTAAATCCAGCAGTCTGGTATACTGAGATCCATTTCATTGGGCATGGGTAGAAGCACATTATATCCGGTCTAACAATTTACAATTGCAAACACCGCACAAACCCTCCACTTAAGGGCATTCTCTTTTCTTATAACCAGGTGAGTCCTCACCCCTTTGAAAATGTTCAGTGACTCGGCAATATTAGTTATCTTATCTTTGTACGCCTCAAGAATGACAATGCCCAGACTTGACAGGTACAGAGAAGCAGTAGATAGGCATCGCTACTGTGTTGCGAAAACAAATAGTTAACTGTACCCTTACATCGCGTATACTACAGAGAAATGTACACAGTTCTTGATACAACCCCAAAGAATATAATGCTAGCTCAGAACAGTAGACATACCTTCAAGTACCAGAGTTATCAACCCAGAATTGAGGAGTTAAAAAACTTCGTTTCTCCCTAGAACTATCGTAGAGTGGAACTTGTCGCCACCAATTATAGTTACTTCAGTGGTATTCTAAATATAGGGCTTTAAACAACGCTTACAATTAGATGTGCAAAAGTTAGGTGTGATAGAAAGTTTTGTGAAGTATACCTGCGGAGCTAGCTAGCTCGTGTAACTGATGGGTGGTTATACCGGCTAAACATGCAGATATTTCTTTCACCATGTTGTACCTTGAACTTCAAAACTTACAAATTGACGATATGTTTATCTTCGATACTCACCGAAATTAGGAACTTCTTGTCATCCGATTCCATCTTCCAGTCAGTGCCGGGGAGATAGTCCGTGTCTATACCGATTGTTCGATGCACATCCTTTTCCTGTAATGTAAAATTTAAAGTTAAGCCGCTGAAATTATACATTAAGATAAATGTAACCAATCCCTAAAGCTCGTCAGTTGTTGGTATGCAACCATACAATGGCGAACTATATTACTGTATACATCTATGGTTTATTCAATAACAAATACGAGGGGGGCCTAGTATTGGCAGCCAATAGGCTGGAATGGTATCAGGGCATTATTACAACGTATTAAGATCATATCGTAGGTGAAAGTAACTTTAGCAATTAAGATTGTATGTATACAGTTCAACACATCAACATTAAAATCGTCGTCACAGAAAAAAAGATATTAGTATGACCATGTTTACGTTTTCAAATCTAGATCAGCTCATATTACGTCCCAGTCCTCGTAGTACCTGCTTCACACTGGTGTCTACATTTTGATATTGACTTTCCTTAGACAGAAATACAACATTTGAAGCGTACCCCAATGTAGACTCTCTTAATGTAGATCATCACAGCCTCGATGATGGTCTCCAGGAATCCTCCTAACGATTCGATGGGGCGCCGCTTGTACCCCAGGAACTGCGTGAAGAAGTTAAACCCTCTCTCTTCTAAGAACGCCACCAACTCCTGGTGGGTGATCTGAGGATTGAAATAACAACAGATGCACTAAAAACTAAAGCAACAAGAAAGTTACAGGTATGCATACTAGGCCGACCGAATTTGGATTTGTGTGACTCTTAGATGCTTGATTCACTTCATTAGCTATCATACAAATAAATCAATCCTTGATTCTATGATAAAAATATAAAGTACGACGTTAAAGTAGGATTAAAAAGGTAACAAAACACACAAGACGAATTAAGATCCGTTCTTTATCTATGAACTTCGTTAAGCGATCTGTCTAGTCTTTGGTCGCTACCTCTAGTTGAAATATTTTGTTAGGAGTGACCAATGTGTACATCTTAATACCAATTCGTTGGCTTTAGATAAGGTTTTGAAAAGTATGACTTACGAAGCCGCTGTTGTCTTTGTCCAGACCGGCAAATACTTCGATAGGATCCACGTTATCCCCGAACAAGAGTGCGGCGTCATCGTCCGTGAAGCGAGCACCCGGCTGGCCCATCTGTAACCATGGGGTAAATTAGGTATTAGAACGTGCGTGGTAGCAGTAGACTACAGTTTACTTTCCACAATAAAATGACATGGGCAGAATCATACAGCTTTGATATTACAAGAATTTTAATGAACAATTTGGAGAAGACATGAGTTACAGATACACACCATATACAGTCAATATTCGTTTAATTTGAAAAAAAATAGATCTGAGTTTTTATACTATTATCATTTACAGTGATTAATGAAACAACATCAGTCCAAACAAGACATTCAAGATCTCATTCCTCTTTGAAATATTCACAGTTTTTGTTAATTTCTTGTTTTATCTATTAGAATTTTCGCTCTGCCTATATGGAACCAACTTTGAACCCAGGCCAAGCCAACCTTCAAATCTTGCCAATCGCCGGTTACACCATCTTCTACCTCACATCCTGTCACTCTAAATTATAAAAAGATAACTACGGAACACCAGAGCATAATTACGGACACACATCAAGACAAACAAACACACCGGAACAAAAACAATATCTCCGTTTTTACGGAGGTAATAATCCGAATTAAAGAAAATGAAAACTACTGTACTTCAGTACCTTCTTGAAGACCAGCTCCAGTTCTCTCATCTCTATCTTGTCGTCCTTGTTGGTGTTATTTTCGGCCAGGACGGTCAGGAAGTTGTTGACTGCTCTATGTACTGTGTCGTGGTTCTTCGCAGCTTCGTTCATTTCGTGCTGCTTCTTCGTACGCTGTCTGTGATATAAACATTAGGATAAATGGATCATTAAGGAGACTTACACGACGTACATTGCATGTGAGAATTAACAATCATACTTTGCTAAATTGTTTGTGGTATATCAAATCTCACATATATATAACATCTTTGTACATAGGTACACACAAACAGAGAGACGCACACACATGCACGCGCACATGCACATGCACGGACACACACACACATATGTACACATATGCTCGCGCATAGACACACAGACAAACACGCGCTTACACGTATACTTACTATATATACACATAAAGACGCACACGTACACACACCACATACACACACACACACCACATACACACACACACACACACACACACACACACATACACATACACATACACATACACATGCACATACACATACACACAAATACATAAGCACACACACACACACACACACACACACATACACACCCATTTATACATACAGACATAGAGAGGGTAACAAAACTTGACGATGTGAACAATACGGTAGAAGATGATCTTACTTTGAGAGTTTTGTTTTCGGTCTGACCGGCTTCTTGTCGCCTAACCTCTTGGACAGCTCCGTGTGCATGAACTCTACATCAAACGTGCTGAACTAAAACAAAGAAAAAGAAATTGAATTAAAAGACATGATTGACAGTATTGCATTTATTTTCTTAAATCGTCTTCTGGAAAACATACATTGACACTGATGTCATCAATATTCATATAAAAACTGTTTTGATTTATATGATATAAATATTCCCCAATAGTTTTCAAATCTTGTCTCTGTTACAAACCACTGTGCATATTGACGAATTGCAATACATGATTACGTTTACGACACCTGTATATGACATAGAAAGATGTTTACATTGAATTAAACCATGATTGCTTGTAAACCATAATTTGCAGAATATTATACTTACCAAGACCATCCCCAGTGACTTTGGGTTGTGCGTTCCGAATCTTTCCGTCTTCTCGAAGAGTTTAGCAAGTCTGTCTAGAGGGAACAACCTGTTGATGAAGGCATCCTTGTTTTCCATGGACAGCCACCAACCTTGAGGAGAATGGAACAAACAAAGACCAGTTTATGAAAATGCAATTGAAACAACATACAGATTCTGATGAAATCAAAGCCGTGTGGAAGGACTAGGATTTGGATTTCTTTTGTGTAGAATATTCTTGAAAGATCCGAGAAACTGGCAATTTATTTCCTAGCGTTTTGTTTTATATTAGGTAATTTCAGTTCTTCCCAACAAAGCAATGGGGCAGAGATGGCATCATTTCTTCCATAGGTCCAGATCTAATCACCTACGAATTACTATAGCAATATTAATCAATTTCATAGCTTCTAGAGTTTTGCTGTTCTGTTTTACTACACACATAACCACAAACACTACAGGCAAAGTTTATGATCTGTTTATAGTCTGTTGTCTATTGAACAAGGCCAATATTGCTATTCCTTTGCTCCGATAGAACTCTGCTTGAAAACTCAGATATCATGAAATAAAATCACACGACGAACTGTTCGTAAAGCGAGCTAGCATATTGTACGGACCAGTCGTGCTGTCTGTAAGCCGTTTCATCTAGATCTTACTAGACTAATGTCTGCTTGTGTAACTCTTTGTAATTGACTTCTGACCCTTACGAACTGATTGATAGTATCTTGATACTATAGCCTGAAGCCAAGGCCGATAAAGGTTGACTCTATTGTAATACTGTCACTTCCCATACTGTTTGTAAACATCACTATGGTGACCATCCACACCATGATAGTATAATTGTGCCGCTCACATCTAGCGCTTAAGAATAGAATAATTGTCTCCCGACCACCCGAAGTGCTAAGATGCTCACCTAGCGTATCAAAACAACATTGAACAAGATCACAAATGTGTAGCTACCGAAAATACTAGTTTTAATTGTGTTAGTCAACGCTTAAGGGCATTTTTATAGACAAACAGCTTTATAGTATTATGATCACTGTGAAGTTTTGTTTTTAATTCACCTATTCATTCCCAGTAATATTGTTGTTGTTGCTATTTTATGTTAGATCAGCGGACCCACAAAATTAGAGACGGATACAATGCACTGAAAGTAAATGTTCAAGTCCGTGAGTGAAGTTTTCTGACATGACCTGTAGAACATTGCACCATTTCCGGGCCATGAAACGGCTTCTCAAGGGTCAACGTTCTATCGTACGCCGTCGATGTTCTTATACAACCATGTTAATTCCCATGGGTTTAAAAACAATTACCCTTTATCTTGTCTAAAAGTGGGAACTTCTTCATTAGATCAATCAGATCGGCTACTCTGGCAAACAAAAACAGTGCATTGTAAAATGTACTTGCTAATTGATTGACATACGTGTGATGGAAAATTTGGCCAAAAGATTGGGTTAAGTTCATTTACGAGATCTTTATTTAACGTATTATATTCTACTATTGGCGTATGTCAACAACATGTAACTTGTAAAAAATGTAAAATATGATATTTGCTTACCGTCGAAACAGTGAATGGGATAGTTGACCAATAAGCCGCCGTCTATGTAGTAATCTTGGTACCCTGAGTCTTTGTGCCTATGTTCAACGGCTTGGAAGATACCTGAAGGCACAGACAAATAGTTGAAGTTTAAGGATGTTTTAAAGTATACGTTTCAATCACAATCCGTGAATAAAGATACCAGAACCGGAAGTCCTGCTGCAGTGCCATGGAAAGCTGCTAGTGGGCCCAGAATCTAATCATTTGGCAACTCAATCGCAGTACTATACTAACGGCTCCAACCCCGAGGCGTCACCAAAAATAGTTACCTGGTAATGACATTGACATTCTGATGGCCAGTCTGATGGGCATGTCGGGCGTGGTCTTGGCGTGGCAGTATTCCTCCGCCATTTGATTGACGTTCGTGACGACGATGCACAACTCCACGCCGAACATCTTGTACATCTGATGACAACACAAATGATATAATGCACAATAAATGACACGTGTTCAAAGCATAGCTGTTGACATTGTCAGACAAATGTAGGCAATGGACAGAAATTTATATCAATCGCGTCAGAAGGAAATTTGGAACGGACACACACCAAGACAAACAAACAAACCCAAAGACCGCAAACAAAACCTCCGTTTTCACGGAGGTAATAAAATGATACGTACATCTAAGAATGTTACATCAGGGTTTCCGGTGTCTTTTTGTAACATAGCAACGGACACACACCAAGACAACCAAACAAACAGATCGAAAACAACACCTCCGCTTTAACGGAGCAAGGAGGTTTCTTGATTAAACCTCCTTGAACGGAGGTAACAAAATGATACGTACATCCAAGGAGGTTTAATCAAGATTAAACCTCCTTGGTACATCTAAGAATGTCAAGTCAAATGTGAGGTCATGGTTTCCGGTGTGTTATTGTAACATAGCGACGGACGCACGCAGAGACCGAAAATAATATTCAGTTTTCACGGAGGCAATATAAAGATACGTACATCTAAGAATGTGAGGTCGGGGTTTCCTGTGTGCTCTTGTAACATGTTCCCAAACCAGGCCATCAGCCCTCTCCCGGGATTCCAGCCGTACCCTTTCAATATGTTAGGGAGAAGACTGCAGTAGCCACAGGAGTGATCTGGAAAGAAAATAATTGCTTGAAACATTGCTACTCACTCAAATGTACAATGAAGACACAAATATTAAATCGCTTCTAACTCTGTTTGACTGATGCACACGTCCGTCAAACAGACATAGAAGTCGAAACACACTAGAAGGCACAAAACGCTTCAAGCTCTGCTTGACTGATGCACACGTTTGTCAAGCTGATATCAACATAGAAGTCACCGTTACTCCATGAATTAGGGGACAGTATGGTGGCGCACTTTGTTTTTGTTTCATGTTATCATTGTTATCATTAATGCTAAGTTTTACTAGTCAAGTCAGTCAAAGCCTTTATTTTCCTTTTTATTAAGTATATTTGTTCTTTGTATGTGGCACTGTTAATACGAGTAAAGCGCAGTTCCCAATAAAATGACACTCGTCTTCTTTCTCATTAAAGGTTGGCAAATTCTTTGCTGCAAAGATGACGTAATACAGCAGTGCTGTCTGTATCTTAGCTACGGTCTCTTTCTTTGGTCACTTTCTTGGGTGTCATCATGATACTTCATGCTGTTGATTGATGTTCAACACGCCTAACTAAACCCTTATGTCAGCATCTGAATCGAGACACCAACTTACTTCTGTCTAGTCAGTCTGACAACACGCTTTTCAAGCGCCACCACTTTGCATTCCTTGGCTGTGAAGAAAAGAAGGAATTTGTATCCATTGCCACCTTCTGTGTGGCATTTTGCGGTACAGTTGTAAAGAATACACCCGATGTGGTTACGACTGATTAATTCTTGCCGACATGTTACGGTTATCAGGTGAACAAAGTGGAGAGGCTACGGAAAGGAAGTGGTGTCGTTTTGTTGACGTCTTTGTTTTGATTTTGCATTGTGTTGGTGGCACTTTGCACTAAGGCGAGGTAAGAGCTATGCACACGCTTCTTACGTACGTAACCTTTAAGATATGTCCGGCGGAGGGAATATCTAACACCGGGCGGGGCTGAAAAGTGAAAAGCTGCCCTGTGAAATATGTGCATGGGACATTTAGTACAGTTAAAAAGTTGTGATCACCTTGTAACGTTGTTAAGGGGATTGACGTTTGGATTCCACGAGTGTCATCTTAACAACGTCACCGTGACTTTTACTGTCACGTTTTTGAAGGTTTTGAGGTTTCACCCATCAATTGACATTATAGAAACGTCGAAACGCTAATATTTTCTTTTTGATAACTATACATTGTTGCACTGCACTTAAGTTGATAATCCAACAACAATTATCATCCTCTTCCATTGCATACGAAATAAGTTCCAATGTTCTCTATACTATTGCAAAAGTATCTGTTTTCCGTTATTTGTTTTCGATTTACGCATTATATTTGTATTTACAGCTGCTTTGTATGATTTACGGTCTGGTTGAAAACTTTTTTTCTATAAACGGATGATGCTGATATAGTTGATGATGCGCGCTCGGATGTCATCCATATAATCGATCAACATGACCCTACCAGTGCGCATTACACTTACCTAACATTTCCTTGCTAAGGTCCACTTGTAGGAAGTCTTCGATCTCCTGAGAGTTGAACCCGAGGGCCAACATGGCGGCCATCATGGCGCCCGCGCTAGCCCCTGCGAACCGCTTGACCTTTCTCATAACCCCTGCTTCTTCAAGTACCTAAAGAGGGAAGAAAAATCATATTAATCTCCATGAAATAGCCACATTTCAGTGGTAAACTTACAAGAGACCGCAAAGGTTAGACTTGCCGCAGCGGCAGGAAGTATACAGGAAGTACAGGTCAGAGGTAGTAGAACTAGTCGTTAATCAGACATGACGACAGTCCAGGTCGTGATAGTGGCTAATGATAACGAAGCATCGTTTTTACGCCAAAAAAGCAATTACTCAAACAACTGGATATGATTTTGGAGTAATTGCTTTTTTGGCGTATCTTATTACCTGGATGTCTAATCTTCATCGACGTAAGCATCGTTTTTGTTCTGTCTGTTTGTCAGTTGTTTCGCAGTTATATATTTTCCATATGTTCACCGTAGGGTGACAGGGAGTGATCAATGGACCGGACACATGTAATGTAAAATGTATATATATATTTTTTCTACAACTACTGAACTACAATCAAACAAGACATACAGAAAGTCAGTACATTGTATATTTCACTGAGGCGTGAGGTCTCCGAACTCTTGCTGATAATTAGTATGGCGGGAGATCTACAAATACGTTATGAAGATTTCTCTTATCAATATGAATAACCCACGCCATGGTCTATACCGTGTAAAAAGAAACCCACATTGGATGAATCAGTACTAGTGTATTGAGTGATCACCGCAGATTAAGGTCTACTATAAAGCACTTAGATATAGATATTATACTAAGTGGAGGTCATGTCGATATGCCTTCAGTCGTAGCACCATAGTAGCTTAAAACGTGAGGTAAAAAAACACGGAGAAATCTAATCTGTTTTTCTGCTTACTGTGCTTATCCATAAGCAGTTCTGTGGTGGCTGACTAGTTTGACCACAAGCACAGTTGAGGCTAGCTACACAAACTTTATGTTTCACCATCAATACGCTTCTTAGTAAAATCTTAAGTTGTTCACCGTATGGCGGCTTTAGCACCTATATTTTTCCCTTTGTTGTTTGAAACGTTACTCTTGCTTCGCGATTTTGTGTACGTTTGGTACTGAGTGGATTGCCCCTAGTAAGATCCAGATTGCGACACATACGGATCATTTATGGCTTAAAAATACATCCAGAATGCCTGGCTGTCTTTATTTCCATGCGTGCTTTTTTACAGTCTGGTGTATACGTTGTACTGTGTTACGTTGTGCTGTGTTACACGATCCTTAACTCGTGATGTCCAAAACAATGGGAATTTTGCGGGTCGCTGTCTGTAAACTACCTCAAGGTCAGAAGGTGCGAGTTTACGCTTAGTCCATTTAAAATGCAAGGGTTTAAATGACAAGAGAGTAGTTACGTTAATAGATCATGTCTCCTCCCCAAATAGAAAATTATATGATGATCATTGTGTAGTTTTTTAATCAAGGCTGACTTATTTTTCAAAAGCAAGTTTATCCGTTAAGTCGATTTTTGTATGATGACGGAATGGAGGGTCTTTTGAGTGTTATCTGAGCTGGGTGACACCGCACGCTTCTTCCATATAGACTAACCCTCTGTATTACTAGTAATAGACTGTGTAGTTTGAGACTATCATCTTTCCTCCGTAACGTCTGCGCTACATTCTGTCATGCCAGGGGCCGAATTGGAAATATAAAACCATCCCTTTCAAAGACTTTTCTGGGAAGGGAGCGAAAACAAAGCTTTTAATGTACTGCGTGTTTAACAGTGTTAAGCCGTAATTTCAAGGACAACCATGGACCAGCTTTGGACGTGATAATACACTCCATATGTACAGAGCATGTCACGGGAAAAGGGAGTATTGAGGACAATTATCTACAATCAGACAAAGAGATTCAGCTTGACTTTTTGCCAAGGCTTTTAACGACAAAGACAAGATCTAAACCAACAAAAGGCCTCTCCGTTGCAAAGAGAAATATATTAGCACAGTGGCTTGGCACTTGAAGAATTTGTGCCTTTGGACACAGCGTTTCTTAAAGAGACTTTGTTGCAAAACACTCGGTTCGCCGAGCATGGCATTTGTTCAAGCGTACATAAGCACACAGGGCATAGTTGTGCCATTTTGGGTAAACAAATTAAGGAGTTCGCACTAAGCTTTAAAGTAAATGCTCACTAGTACTCTCGTCGCTGGTCCTATAACGTGGGAAAAGTTTGTTTTTTTCTTCAACAAAATTATTAAACTATTCACTAAACTATTTCTTAATATCCGTATGGTATCAATAGGAAAAACCACTTCCTCGGCTTGTATCAACACCTAGACGGAAGCGGTAATAAGCTAATTATCTCATACTTAAAATCAAACAAATTGGCGTGAACGGTGTAATATCAAACTTCCGCAATCTTACCACAGGAAGTTTTGTTTCCTTCCCCTAGCTACCAATATGCATCGCGACCAAGGCCCAGGAAAATATCCGTCTATTTCATTATTCCAAGGGTAGGGTTTCTCATGTGTTATTAGTCAAGTCTATTAGGTGAAAGGAGAGCCAAAGTCAACGCCGGGTAGCCAAACAAAAGTCTGAAACGACACTTGCCGTTTGTTGTCATGAAGAATGGTAAAAAGGTTACTATGCTAGCACAATGTCAAGTGTGTCTATGACTTAAGCGTCTCGTTAGACAAACATCTTCTTCTAACAGAATATCAAGTGTCTCTGAGAGCACACCTGTCTGGGATAAGTGTAGTCTAGTGTGTGTTTCGCCATACGGTTAGCTCTTACGCTTTGTACTTTGCACAATGTTTTGATCATACATATTATTCTTGCATCGTTGCTACAGTGAGATACACTATAGGCGCTAATGATGCGAAAGCGATATCGTTCAGTGTTAAGTTCAGATTGATATATATTTGTGATTGTTATATTGTCATTGACGTATAGCGTCTTTTGTTAAAATCCTGTCGAGTATTTTTGATAATAGATGCTTGGAAAATCGTTCGACCCTTTTTCGTTTCGATAAGTACAACAGCAGACGCTGTAAAACATAACTGTTACATCAAACAATCGGGATTTAAGTTGCCGTGTAACAGTTCAATTGTATTTGATGCGTTGATTAAACCTAACTACTCGCTTTTAATGATTGCAAAAATACTTTCACAAGGCGTACAGATATCAATATATCAACACATGCACATTAAACAGACGGTTTAAAACATAGCTGTTGAATCAGACAATGGGGATTTGAGTTGCTATGTAACAGTTCAGATGTATTATAATTGTTATTCAAACCCAACTACTGCTTAATAATTGGTAAAAAAATGAAAAGGAGTACAGACAGAACGTCTATGAAGGATAGATATCCAGGAAATAAGATATACAAGATTATAGTTACTCAAGCAACTGGATAAAGTTTGGAAACTGTCAACAGACATTGATCCATAAGACTACTTCAAATTGATCCATAAGACTACGTACTTCAATTAAGACTAGGTTTTGTGAATATGATCCACCTATAGCCCCTTACAATGCACCGTTCTTACCCCACTTCCTTTCTTATTGTTCCATGCTACAACAGAGAATTGTCCCTTTTTGGTGACCATAATCTACTTGTTCCTAAGTTTTAGTATCTATAGTAATTGGCATTACCATGAGCCACGGACATAAAAACACGACTTTTTGTTTTGCCAACCGTGTATAATTTGCTTAGAAGTACTTCTTAAACATATCTATCTGTTAATGTCTGTTGTTATGTTTGTCATAGAGATGTTAGGCGGGGTTGTTACTATCTATATCCCCGGCTATTATCTTGGGAATGCTTTACTTAGAGAGGACTATAATTCATACTTTGTACTGCCGTTGACCTATATTTTGTACTTGTCAAGGTAACTGGTAATAACCTGTTGTTACTTACATGCATGTATCACGATCTCACACAGTAGAATATGTACCTAATAATAATTTCACAAGGCGACACGACATATGAATAAGAGGCTTACGCCACGTGCAGCTGTAAATGTATGTTTTGATAGTTCAACACCTAACCACTTTATGGGCCAGTCAACAATACGGAACGAAAGAACAATTTCCGCCAGGTCATTTAGTTGTCACTGATTAGCATATTAAATTGTCTGAACAATTGTTGTCACCGTAGCGATATATTTGTTCTGGATATGGTACCAGTACTGATATGAGTACCTAACACTTAAAACTCACGATTCTTTCCATACAATGCATTTGGATATACTGCATTAACTTAAATACTACCTGTATTGTTGACACCAATCATTTTGGCATAGTTTCATGAAATGTGACACGAAGTTAAGTACTCACTCTGACGGCTCCGACATACGCCAGTCCCCTCGTACCGCCTCCCTCAAACACCAGATTTTCAAAAGGAAAGTCGTAGTCCGAATATTTTTCTTCTTCGGCAGGATTGTCAAACAGCAAGTTCCTCGTGGAAAGACGTTGGAAAAGTTTCGGATTAACCGGCTTGGCCTCTATTTTAGACTTCCTATTGCCCATGTCGGTTGGTCGTCGAAGTACGTCTGTCCTACTTGTGGTAGCAGCTAGACCAATACGAAGGCGTGTCTGTTAGCAGTAGTACTCTTGTAACACTTCTGAGTGTTCGTCGTCAAACTCTCAATACAAGAAGTCGCAAAACGACATGGGAGTGTCGCAAGGTGTCATGCTATGCAAATTAGACGTGGCAGCAAAAGGGACGGGGAAATTCCAAAATCGTCTCTCGTCAGAGGCGCGCCCTCAGTACATAGTTCCACACCACTCCAAATGAATGGCAATATTTAGTACACTACGGCATAGCATAGAAATCAATGGTATCGTTACGTCAGTGTTGATGTACGGTATTACTTACAGGCCACCAGAGTCAAATTCGTCTGCTATGACGTACGGTAGAATGTACACACGAACAAACACCTCCAGTCGTCGTCATGGCGACAAATAGACACCTATTACCAGCGACAAGCAGGTCGGACCGTTCCACAACACGGTATGCAAATTGACATGGGACTCGCTCCTTGTCTTACCCCCCATTACAAAAGCAGGCTATCTCCGCAGTGAAGGGTTAGTAGTACTGGTGACTACGTTTAGCCAAGGTTTAGATTGATCCTGGTAACGGCGCCGGCTTTCTGATTGTCAAAAGGCCCCGGTCTTTCAGAAATTACAGATACACCTCTTCCAAAAGTAACCAGCAATTTCGACAGGTAAGTCAGTGTGTTTCTGGTGTACTTACTATGTTATACAAGTGTATAATTGGGTTTTAGAATTCAGAAATGAAGTCGTGTGTTGTCATGTGGGTGGGTGGGTTGGGCGTGTGTTACGTATGATAACATACGGCGCAAAACGACCGTCTGACGAGCGTGTGTGTGTGTACGTATCGGTGGGGACTGGGGAGAGAGGGTTCTCTTGGTAATGGCGTCGTGTCTGTGTGGACCGAGGAAAAATCAAGGACGTCCTTGAAAAATCACAAAGGCAGTGTTTCTGTTTTCAATTCTGGTACTGTTGGTTACGTATATCAGTTTCACGAACTTTCTTGTGTTCCTGAGAAGGGTGTGTGTGTGTCTGTGTGTGTGTGTGTGTGTGTGTGTGTGTGTGTGTGTGTGTGTGCGTGTGTAAAGGACAGTGTTTATGTTATAATGTACCCGCCGTGTGTAATGTAATACATTGTACATTTTGTACTTAAGTCATGCACATGGTTTGCGATCGTTGGTTGTACTTAGAAAGAAAAGTCGAGAATGGCTGTTTACGTAATATCTGCCATATTGGTAAATAAGAGTGCACATATGGGGGTCGGAGGTCTTCTTGAATAAGAATGCACTTTCAGTACTTGTTCCAGTCTAATAGCACAATTTTGCCAACAGTTTTTCCAAATATGTTATTTTCTGTTTAGAAGAGCTTTGAGATTACATGTCAAAGTCGAAGAAGCTGTAGAAATATATGTGTGTATTTTCACTGTCTTAATACGGCACTGCAGTCACGTTGACCACTTATGAATAAAACATTACATACACATTTGTAATTGGCACATGGTTGTAAAAAGGCTTTCAATTTGATTAAAGTTCTGAGCATGTGCCATGGAAAATGCTGTATGCTGGCACTAGTAGGGGCAAAGTTACATTCAGTAGAACTATTCTATACGTCGAACCGTACATGGTCAATTCTATTGTACGAGAAGCTAGAAACACAGTTCCCACTGCCATGTGTGTTCTTAACTTCATTGATTTGACTAATACAAAGATTTTCTCCAATCTTTTGTTGATTTAGAATGTTGTAGAAACGCCTAGAAAACTGAAGTTGCCAATAGACAGGGCTGAAGAGCATGGCAGAACCTGGCAGACTGACGCGAGTGCTCGAAAAAGAAAAAGATTTCGGAATTTTGTTCAATCTAAGTGAAATCAGCCCAACCGAGCCAAAACTTTACTCAACTCGTATCTGTCAGAACTAAATGGCATACCAATCGATATTGATGACATATAGCCATGGAGTGAAGTTAGGACGGGACACGCTTACTAGAATAAATTAAAGCTGAAGAACTGGTATCACCACTTTTAACCAAGGAGGTTTTAATCTATATAAAACCTCCTTGTTTTAACCAATCACAGACTTAAATTTGAATCACGAGGTACGTTCTTTCTTGAAGGATCCGGCAGATCCGGCATTTTTTTCCTGGTCACCAACAAAAGGAGAAAACCGGTGTCGTCTTTTATAAAAAGAATAAAACTGTTCTGTTACTGCAATCAATTCCAAGCCAAGCAGCAGCTTGTCAACCAAATCTAGATCATACGATAGATCCACAATTTGTGAGTAGTCCAACATATGTAAACAGTCGACTCGCTTACTTACTTTGTCTTTTAGAAATAGTTCCTCGCTGTTTTTTGTGGTACATGTCTTACATATATATGCTTAACTCTCTTTTAACCTATAGAAAAGGGAGCTGGTAGAGTGGTTTAAGGACATGGGGACATCTTGCTTACTTACTTTATCTTTTAGAAATAGTTCCTCACTGTCAACGTTTTTTTATGGTACATGTCTTACATACTAGTATCTAATCTATGCTTACTTCTCTTTTGACCTATACAGACAGGGGACTTGTACAGTGGTTCAAGAACATGGGGGTGTCTTGTAGCAGCGAGAGCTCCACGGTTGACGCCGTCATCACGGTACGCACCGGCGACGTGAAGGGCGGGGGTACCGACGGCAACGTGTACATCGCCCTGCACGACATCAAGGGGAACCGAACCCGCGACGTCCTGCTCGACGTGCGCTGGAAGAACGACTTCGAAGCGGGCAGTCTGGACACGTTTAAGATTGGAGACGCCAAGCTGCCCTACGATCTGAAGGAGATTGAGATATGGAGGGACAACTCCATGAAGGCGGACGACTGGTTCGTGGAAGTGGTCACCGTGGACATCGTCGGAGAACCGAACAAGTTTGTGTTCCCCGTGCAGAGGTGAGGCTGGTCATACATTGTCGTGATGGTTGATTTCGTTTATTAGGCTGTATAAAAAGACTACCCAACTAGCCGGAGGCTATCATGTACGACTAGCCCTGGGTACTGGACAACATACAATAAAAATGGTTACAATGCACATTTAAATGCGTTAACAGAGATAGCTCGTACGTAGACTTCGGTTACAATTCCGCCCGCTCAGGAAATTCTGGTTACTGGCCCCGTCGCCGCGCCGCAGACTACACAGCGGCCTCAGCGACCCAAGGGCAGGAACTGTGGCCGAAACAGTACACACACACACACACACACACACACACACACACACACACACACACACACACACACACACACACTCACACACACACACACACACACACACACACACCTGACACACCTAAGACCCACCCACCAATTCCTCCATACATTCGTTCATACCTTGCTTCCCTCCTTACTAAGAATCAATAATTACAAACATTTCACGGAGGCATGTGATCTTCCATTGCTTGCTACGAATGGGAACTTATATACGTTTGTTTAACTGTAAAATTAGGCTAGATTTTCACACGCGTATTTGAGTCGAAGTGGAGTCGACTCAGGACTGTGCAAGGAGTACCCTAGGTCACTCAAGTAACGTTTTCTAGTAAGAAAACTCCACTTGAGCAGCCCAAGGCTCCTCACACATAGCCCCGAGTCGACTCTGAACATTTGTAACGGTAAATCGGACCTGAAAGTTGAATTGTGATATAACAGAAGTTTATTGCAAGTTCATGCACGTGGGCTAATTCCAAATACATGGGAAAAACATAGGGAAAAACATAAATGCGTCAGTAAACTGTGTCTGACTTTGTTGTAACAATAGGCTACTGGTGCTAAATACAATTGTTGACTACATCTATATCTAAACTAGCTGGGTTTGACTTCTTTTTTGGAGGCAGTGGAAGACGAAAAGTCCCACTTTTTCTAGTATTTGTGGGTTCTGTGATTTCAAGAGAAAGGTAGCTTTTTGTTCATCTGTGAATGTGTAAAAATAGGGGTATGTCGTGGTAACTTGTTTGAATAAATATCAACAGGTGGGTGAACGCAGGCGAGCGGCTGTTCCTGACACAGTACGACAGCTGTCTGCCACAGTTTGAACAGCACCCTGAACAGCGCACCCGACAGCTGAATCTCAAGAGACAGCTGTATCAGTACCAGCAGAACGTGGAGGGGCTGCCGGTACAGGTGGGTACATCCGGGAATGGGGTGATAGATCGATTATGTAAAGTGCGTCACCGAACAAGGTAAAATATGTTTTATAATTGATACTCGCTGTGCTTTTGTTGTGTCAATGTAAATTTCATCATTGCTGTTGCTGAATAAATGTTCTCAGGTAGAGACAAATTGTTTTACAGTCTGCACTGTGTAGTAGTCTCGGCCATTTTGAACTTGAAACTCAAATCTTCGTTTTTCTGTAGAATTATGAGATCAGAAACTAGTGGATTATGATGATTATTTGAGTTTTACACTGAAACAATGCACTTTTAAAAGATCCATGCATGAAACACAGCAAAATTGTAATGCTACATGGAATCAGCTTTCTGTAAACACACAAACAGTGTACAAGGTCAGGGTTGCTTCAACGTCTAGTGAAACTAAAGTACTATGGACAACTAAACCCCTGTTCAATGTCAGAAGGCCGCGTATCACCATTCTAATCTTCCTCCGTAAGGTTAAGACAGGGCAGCCTTTTCATTAACTAAGGCTTTACCGTTAAAGACCCGCTTCCTGTCTCTTTGTATCAGAAGACAATACGGCTTGTATTTGCTGTACAAACCGCGAAGGTTCTTGTGTAAGTTCGGACCGCACCTACTTGAGCTTCCTGTTGATGTTGGGTTTTGTACCTTTAAGAACTTAAGACATGATATTATGGGCCACCTAGTATGTACTGACCCAACCGACTTCCGGTATTTCCGTACGTCACTCCCTGTTAATCATGACTCGGTCCCATTTCCAATCCGGGGCCCGACCGGGCTGTTTGTGAAAACTAAAAATGAATAGAAAATGCATATCAAGAAAATACACAATATATGGTTAGGAGTAATTTTTACATTTGGTGTCTTTTGTTATCTTATATAACATATCTATCGTTCCCACAAGCTGCCCTACCGGGCCCCACTTTGGAAAAGGGACCGAAGCGTAAGATCTCATGAGCTACGCCCCTCCCAGAAAATATAAACATGTATTTAAGAATTTATTGATACATAAATTTAGTGGACTAAAATCATTGTTTATTCCATTTCTAATTTAGATCAAAGATTTACCAAGAGATGAGCGGTTCTCCAACGATTATAGGGTAAGTAAGGTGTTTTTTTAAAGCTTAAATTTATTCGTAGATAGGGTTGTTATCTTTTGGAATGAATATACAAAAAAAGAGTTGCAACCAATATCATATTTCATTTTAAGGAAACAAAAATATATGGACATTTATTAGATAGTCAATAAGCTATACGTTGGTGCTTATATTTTGTCTAATTCTTACGTACATTTCAGCATGACATCGTGAAGAAAAAGCTGGCGCTCATTGCTCAGAGTAAGATTGTCAACATTACGTCTGACAAGTGGACAAGTCTTGACGACTTGAAGAACGTGTACAAGAACAATCTTGGCCCTCCCAAGGTATGTCTCCATCCTTAAAAACAACTTAAGGTCATATAGCAAAAAAAAAGTTCCCTTTCTGGAAACTCAATTCTGACATCTTTCATGTAAAGAATAAAAGATAAGTATCACTGTGTCCTACAGACAGTACATTTTATCACCTTAAAAGCCGTTAGGAACGGTTAATAATTTCCTACGGTGATCGTTATTAAAGCAATTTGGCGTAATAAGCCGCAGCCCATGCAGTATGCTACCCGTTTAACTAGACTAAACAGGCCGTCACTAGATCCCACCAATGTCTTCACTCATTATACACATCAAAATAGGTAATCTACTAGGCTATGACCGATATCCATATTAGTACTTCAGGTAAAAAGCAGACAACACTATGTGTAGTACTAGGTGAATACTTTTTCAGGACAGTACAAAACGTTAAAATCGTATACACAGAATAAAGAAAAATACCATGTATCCCAAGTAACGTCAATGCTATATCGTAATCATTGAAATGGAGTATATGCAGTGTAATGCAAGTCATACATATACCTAGAATCATTAAGACCAACCAATAAGGGAGCGTGTATACCATTTAACATTAAACTTATAGGCATCTTTTATAAGATGAGGAAAAAAGACATTTTCTTTTGAATTCAAACAAGCAACTTTCGCGAACCATCCTCGCCCAGAACAGTCCAGAATATTCCCATGTGCGTCATTTGTACTAGCCAATCCCAGTGGTTACCACAAGACACAGTAGACCCCAGGTGTCAGGTGACACACGTAAAGCCCAAGGGAACACAGTGGCAGGTGGCTATGAGACAGCGGCATACCTCGCCCCATACACTGTCACTCACTGTACAAACTGCGCGATTCTATAGGCCCGATCCGCACTATTTAGAACCTTTAGAGCGTAAATCCCCCGTTGGGGCTCTCTAAATGCGCTAATCTTCCCACCGATTCATACAGTAGCTTAACCAATTATAAGACTTGGCTTAAGTGTGATGACTTGTGTCTACTACCACAAAAGAGCAGTCAGTTTACGTTCGCAAGTCACGTCGTCATGGCGACGGATGTCAACATGTGGTCCTTATGTAAAACACACCTTGCATAACTTTTTCATTGGGAATATATAACTACTGTTAGCTTTCAATACAGTAAAGTGTATCAGTGATATGCACATGACAGATTTAATGACTTTTTACGATTACAAAAAACACACACAATAGAGCACATTTTGTAATAGACTGATTAAGTCTAGAATTGATGAATACACTATACTCTTAGAGCAGGCATAGACGCTAGCTAGGCTGTGTACAATGGATAGGTTTACTATAATTGCTGGTTGTATATTTGCGTATATACACCGGTGTTTATTGTTTCTCTTCTCCACCAGGGTATGAACTATTGGAAGGAAGATCTGAACTTCGGCGAGCAAAGGCTGATGGGATGCAACCCGAATATTTTCAAGCTCTGCAGAGAAATCCCTGAAAAGTAAGAAAATGTCGATGTAATAGTATGTAGATATTAAAGAATAGAGTGAATTCAATTGATAGATGACTATGAATTACTATAAGTGTCAACAATTGAAACTAGTTCTACCAACTCTTAAACTGTATTTCCTGCGATTCTACCAAAGCTGACCTTTTGGATCATCATCCCACTCACTTCATGTCAATATACTGTGTATTTAGATAACTACGGACAGACGCAATACATTAACTGACACACCGAAAGGAAGATCTGACTACGTTCTCTGAATCATCCGTCTCAATTGTGCATAAACAAGCCTAAACACATCAGCTACAACATAACGCACTATGAGACAAGCTATACATTTCTATCCCTTCCTGCATGTCTGCAACATAAGAGCATAGGCAAACCAGAAATTCAGTTTTCGAAATATCCTCAACTCTCGAAATACACCATTCCCGATCCCGCCTCACACAATAACAGGCTGCCCAATTGCGAACACACACCGTGACAAACAAGCAAACAAACAAACAAACAAACAAACAAGCATAGCAACATATTACAATACAATGCAGAGGAGTATGCTTTGTTCTGTTGTACATCCGTAGTGTTCAGCTATTCCATGATGACGTATTTCCTGACGTTATCATCTCTCCCATGACGGGGGAACTTTGTCCTCCGTGCCCTCTGGTACCCTGAAATGACGTCATCATTACGTGCATTTTTTTGTCCAGTTTTGGAGTGACAGCTGAGATGTTGGAGCCCCTTCTGGAGGGAATTTCCCTGGAGGATGCCCTGGGGTCTAAGCGGCTCTACATGGTTGACCTAACATTCTTGGAGGGAACTGAGTGTACGAAGAACAGAACGGTATGGTACTGGTGTGCTACAAGACCCTTATGTGACGATTTCTGCAAATTCAGTGACAAGACAGTGAGATTATGTACAGTCTTTTGATATTTCGAAACAAAATGAATTTAAAAAGAAATTCAATCATTCCCTTTTTCTGTTGTGCAGTGTCACATCATAGCAAGGAAATGTCAGTAGGACTGCACATTTCTTTCCATCGCATGGTGGCGCTACTGTGACAGCACCAGTAACTTTAAACAAAAAGGCTCCAGAACTATAAATAACAGTCTTTCTCTGAAGACTTGATATGACTAAACTCAGAATTTTGTTGTTGTCAAATACCAAAAGAATGTGCCTCTCAAACTTGTTATTTTCCCCCAGATTTGTGCGCCGTACGCTCTACTGTTCTTAAACAAGGACAAGGACCTGATGCCAGTCGCCATCCAGCTATTCCCAACCAAGGGCCCAGAAAACCCGGTAAGATTAAAAAAAAAACGTCCTTCAATGATCGTTTTATAGCGACGGCTCAAGTGCTAGTCTAATTTTCTTTGCATCTATTCATTCTTACTACATTCTTGGGTCTGATTGTTATACGATGTCGATGATATTTAGTTTATAATCGATGTTTCAGGTGTTTCTTCCCTCCGACCCTCCCTACACGTGGATGATCGCGAAGATGTGGTACAACATGGCCGACTGCTCTTTTCACCAGTCATGCACTCATCTCGGTAAGTAGAACATGCCAGTTCATTAGTGGAACACAGATAGACTATTGCAAAAGGATGTATTTATAGTTACAGTTAGTTATTTTAAGATACCAATTATTTATTTGTAGTTATATCGTTGGATGGGGAAAAGTGTCAACTATGTTTTGTATAATTGCACGCTGTTTTTGTTGTTTTGAATTAGGACTCACCCATATCATTGCCGAGTCATGCGCAATTTGCACCCATCGCCAACTGTCTGCATCGCACCCGATGTTCCGCCTGGTGGCGCCCCACTTCCTGTACCTGCTGGCCATCAACACGTGAGCGCCTCCTTGCGATAGAAATAATGATTGCAGTTACAATTCCGCACATATCTATTGTGTGTATTTGAGTCGTCGGTAGGGAATCCTTACCATCTTTACACTTTTAAGTGTAAAAAACATATGATTTAAACGGCACATATGGATGAGACAGAGGTTATAATAGCATATTTTTCTACAAATTCATATTTTCATTTTCTTCTCTACAGTCTTGCACTGGATAGGTTGGTTTGTCCAGGCGGATGGATTGACAAAACGATGCAGATGGGACGGGACGGACTGTTCAACATCGTAAAGAAAGTGTAAGTACAAATTCTCTGTAGTAAATTCGGAGACTTCTAAGGGAACCATATATCAATGGTGCTGGACACAAAAATAACTGTACATCCATGCATGCATTGCAAATATTCACTATTTATTTTTCCCATAGGTGGAAAGACTGGAGACTGGACGTTCAGGGAACTCTCCCCGCTGACCTGGAGAAACGTGGGGTATGTCTCTCATGAAAGTGTCTATTGGTCTTTTGCCATGGTCACGCACAAGTAGTAAACCTTTTAATATGTCATAGATATATATTGAAAATGTTGGCCGCAATAGCTTAGCAAGTTATGGATGGATTGTAATGATATTTGGTAGGTGAATACAATGTAGGTCTTGCGAAGGCAAAAGTTAAGGTAGAATATTTGCCGTCTGTCGGTTTTCCTTGTTATTGCAGCAGAAATGTTTGACTTTCTTGTCCAGGACATTCGGTGGTTCTTTTTTCTTGTGGCTGACAGCTTTTGATATCAGGAGAAAGTGGTGTAGCTCTGGGCCCCTAGCAGCTTACTCTGGAACTGCGGTTGCGTTTTACCTTTGTAACGTATCACCGAGGACACTTGCAGCCTCAATAACGATGGGAAATCGAATTGATACATTTATACTGTGGTTTCTACATTATTCATAGTATAGATGTAGATATTACTGTTGCTTTTGTAGGTGGAAGACGTGGAAGCCCTCCCCAACTACCCGTACCGTGATGACGCCCTCCCCATCTGGTACGCTATCAACAGATACGTCAGGAAGGTGGTGGAGAACACATACGGTGAGTCATTACATTTCTTAACATTTGTCCTGTAAGTAGCCTGAACGAATCGCGCTTAAGTGGCCCGCCAAGGGTTAATGGTCCGCCTTCAGGTGTATATGGTGTCATAAGGCACGATCTGTTCCTATAACGAACCTGTTGATATTTCGTTTGTCAACCAATATTTTCGTTTTTAACTGAGTACGCTGGAATCTAAACATAATTATCTTTGTCCATTGTAGATGTCCCTGCGAAGATTGCCGAAGATGACGAGCTCCAGGCCTGGGCACGAGAGCTGGCAGCACCTCAGGCAGAGGGAGGATGTGAGATAAAGGTACCAGCACACTCTCGTTCCCTTTTTATCATAATGACTTTGCCATTTTCGTGTTTTAGACAAACTGGTACTATAGATATTACTATTTCTCCTCCTTCTCCTCCTCCCCCTCCTCCTCTTTCTCCTCCTCCTCCTCCTCCTCCCCCTCCTCCTCTTTCTCCTCCTCCTCCTACTACTACTTCTACTACTGCTTCTACTACTATTGTCACTAACTACTATCACTATTATTATCACTACTACTACCACCACCACCCCTACTAATACTACTACTAACAGTAACTACTGCTACAGTAACTACTTCTACAGTAACTACTGCTACTACTACAGATCGCGTGTGAATAACAAGTGGACTTTTTAATTCAATTTCTAGGGAGTGCCTGGCAATGGTAAGTTTACGACAGTGGACGAGATTGTTGCCACGGTAACGTCCATCATATTCATCTGCAGTGTAAGCCACGCTGCCGCCAACTTCGCCCAGTACGACGAGTACGCCTTCCCTCCAAACTACCCGGCATTCATGCACGGAGAGCCACCCAAGACTAAGGTAATTATAAACGACAGTCAGCATTTTTTTTTAAAATCAATGGTCAGTTGATCAACCTTGTGCCATGGGTGTAATGGGCGATTTCAAGAATACATAACACCTGAAAGGAAGGCACTTAGAGAGAGAAAAGAACAGCAAAACATTACATTGTGTGTCAGTAAGTGTCAGTAAGCATTCATTCATTCAATGATTATCATATTATCAAGATTAACTTAGCTTTTCTCTGTGATCAGTGTATGTTTTATTGCTGTTGTTTCCCAATGACTCGAACGGATCAAAGACAATGGTTATCCTGTTACCTCTATAGGACCCTCTAACGGAGCAAGACATCATCAGCGCCCTCCCCGACAAGTCCCACACGCTGGACATCATGGTGGTGACCAAGATCCTGAGCGACAGGGGCACCCAGCCTCTGGGCGACTTTGAGAGGCAGTACATGTACGACCCGCTAGGAGTCAAGGCGTGGAAAGAGTAAGTTCATTTGTCCCACGACATTCAATGATTGTCACAACATCAACTGCGTTAAATGTGAAAACAGGGCACGTTCTGGGTCGTATGATTTTCTCCTTGAAAACGGAGGTATTGTTTTCGGCCTCTGTGTGCGTATGCGCGCGCGCGCGCGCGCGTGTGTATGTGTCAGATCATTAGGGTGCCCACTTAGAGCTTGTTTGTCTAATGTTCATCTTTCTTATTCCCCCATAGGTTCCGCCAGGAACTTGCAACCATTTCTCAGGAGAGCAGCGAAAGAGACAAAGCGAGGAAGACTTCATACCCGTACCTGAACCCCTCTGAGATTCCCAACGCTATCAGCATCTGAGAAAGGAAGGAAACCACAGAAGAATTAGTTCAAAAACACTTGCAAAAGACATATCCGCATATTATCAGTTCTTACTGCAATGTACTGCTAAAATATACTATTCATGTAATACAATGCACTGCTAGTTATTGTCAATACTTACAATCATTGAGAATTCCCAGTACGTTTTGGAATGGCACACATGTTTTGCATACTATAAACATTATAGGATATTTCTGTACATATTAAGCAGAACATAATAAAAACTTTACTTCTGTAGGCTTCACAACTCACCGGGTCTTAATCCTTTAAGGCTTGACAATGTATGATACTCGGATAACTGCTAAGACATGGATAAGGCACTTTTTCCAAATGTCTTTGTACAATGCGTGCGGATGTGAATTGGAATCGAGTCACAGAATTCATGAGATGTGTAAGTGCTTTTTCCAAATTTGTTTTGGTATCATGTCTTCTAAACACTGCTGTGTGTAAAGAGTAGAGAAGTGAAAGAACATGGCACTGCTGCTACGTATCTTGAAGTGTCTTAGTCAGTGTTTGAACCTAATAATAGTGTTAACGCTGTATATAGATACAAGTAGACAAATGTAGTACTAGTACGCACCCCTGTGTGAATTATTAACAAACTACACCATTCACTGTTATGATACATCCGAAAGTTAGAAGTAGCACCTGTCGTCTGCAGGATGTGATAAAGTACAATTGTACTTAATGGTGGTGATTTTCTAGTATAAAAAATGTAGCATAGCCGGCTTTCTATTTTTGCAGAAGGATTTTAAGGTAACAGGGAGAGTTTGCTATCACTTCGCCCAATCACGTTAAGTAAGGAGTGAGATAGAGTATAATATACACATGTATAAATCAAGTAGTGTGCGGGCGTTCCTTGCTTGTTTCTTGTATGTTGTACATAAATAAAGAGGATACACACGTGTGTCAGTTACATCGGAAAGCTTGTCCTTTTTGAAGAAATTGTGAAGAACTGTGATGATCACTTCATTTAATGCGTTTATCAGGTTCGAATCCTACCTGATAAACGCAACCGTGGGAGTATGATTTTACTCGTATGAGACAGTGACAGTGCATAGCTTTTAAACTCAGCACCTGTCTAGCTGTTGGCGTCGCCTTGTAATCTATGGAGAATGTAATCTACTGTATATTAACTGCATATTTACGTTGAAATTCACGTTAAACTCTATGTTTATACTTCTTTGTACTGCACTTGCCACTTTGTAAAGATTCGGTATCACTGACTGACGTTTGTAGCATTGACGTTGCGTTATTCTTTATGAAGAAAAGTAAACTGCAGGTGTGTGAATATGGGGAATTGGTAATAAGATGCACAGGAATATATATTTTGCCATATGTATCGCCTAATATTTCGTCCGTAGATTTCTTTGTAACACACATCAAATCTTGCCTTAAGTGGTTGAATAGACGAATTAGACATCAAAATAGCAACAAATAGTCAACCCCCTTGGTGAGCCTTGTGCGTTTTCCCCATTCCCTAAAAGCCCAATTTTTTGGCAGTTTGACGCAGTCAGGATTGGTACTGCAGTCTGGGCACTATTGGGGTTTATCTTGCTAACTTTAGATATGTTAAGACTTGTTCCACTGGTATAATGACTTTATCTCTTTACCCATACATGTAGTTTAGATGTAAGAACCTCACCATTCTACACCAATGAAAAACGTTTACAGCAACATTTTAAAGCCTCATATGTTGTCAGCGGATTGTTTGCACTCGATACGGCTCCATGCACAAAATACATGGCGCAAAAAGATCACGTTTCATTGTCTACTTTAGTAGTCTTTTGTTCCCCTCGTTTCCCACCTGCATGCCTCCCTCCCATTTCAAAGGTCACTACATGCAGACACAGACCCGCCCGGAGCCACTACTATGTACAACAACAGCAACAACGTTAACATTAGCATAAAGACCAGCAAGGGCGTTCCATTCAGTACTTCTCCCCGTGCAGCCAGAGGCCAAGGAACAGCAACATTACACCTCATGACCTCACACAGTAGGTATAACTGCCTATCTACAGAATTGTCCCTTGTAAGACTGAACTTTTGTAAAAGGGAGAACTTGTTCGGGATTTAGAATACTGTAAGGCTGTTTAGACCCGCTGGAATCAGCAATGCGGTTAAACCAGTGGCGTTAATTTGCTGTGACTCAGAAGGGATGACAAACAGCTGGGTTTAACAACGTACTTTACGAGTCGCAAAGGGGCACACCTTTCGTGTGCTACTCTCAGTCTACATGTATGTAGTATCGTTAAGGTACACGCCAGTTTGATCTTAAGTGTTGAGACATAATTGTTATCATGAAATCTGGTGTTGCTATTGTCAAGAAAATGTCATTGGAGACGCACTGACTGATGACAATGCTCCATTTTGTCATTTAATAGTTTTCTGACAAGTAATGTTGCTAAACAGGATTCGTCCTTTTTTGTCCTAATGCGGTGAACAGATTGACTATTGTGTTAATGCAGTCTCCTGCCTAATCCATGACTTACTGGACTGAGCTCTTTCTTATTCATCATATTCAGAGGAAAAGAATTCGGAACAAGGAGTGTTCTATTGTCTCTGCAGGTGTGTACAAGACTAGCTTGGAGAATCATGGCTAGTAAAGGTATGTACATGTCTCAGGACTTTTCTCTATTTACGACTCCGGGTCACATTGTCTTAGGCCGTCGCACGCTTTTGATGCCGTAGAGTTTTGAATCAGGTTGTGACAGAACTTACAGGCGGCACGGATCTAAGACAGCCTTTTCAGTAAACAAAATACAGCTGAACTTTGCACGACACATTCACGACAATCCCAAGCATGTCCTCAGTTTGCGACCGTACGGCAGTCGTACGACGACCGGTAGGCGAATGTGACCGGTAGTGACCTACATCCAGGTAGTAATGTTTACTGTAATGAGTATTTCCGTGCTACTACATACATACATAACAAAACCTTCTGTCTGTTCAGGACGACAAGTAGTTGAAGAAGTCATCCAGAAAACGGATGTGAACGCCCCCAAAGGTACGTAGTACCCTGCATCAAATGTCCGAATGTACTGATGGTTGTAAATTCATTATTATGATCATAGTTTTTGTGCATCACGCAACGAACGTATTGGGACTGTTGAACAAGGAGTTGAACTTTCTGTGACATGTTAGTAGCGTGCATTACTTTTTCACAGTCACGTAAGTGGCACAAATGCCTACTTTAAGCAATTGTTCTAGTCTTAATTTGTTAAGTTACATCCTGGTAAAGAACTACGATGTGTTTGTCGCTGGCAGAGGCTATTTTATTAGGGGATGCCGTTCTTTCTATTGAAGAAAGGCTACACAGAGATGTGATGTGTTATTTCTAAATTAGGAAAGCGCCAGCAGGTTACCGAAGACACCATAGTCCCCGAAAAGAGCAAAGTTGTCCCTGTACGGAAAGACGACTACGTCCCAGGCGTCGCCCCTCCTCCTGAAGTCATACAGAAGACACTAGGTAAGAACGTCTCACATAGTTACTAAGTAAGCTTACTTTCAAACGGATTGACCATAGTTTGCATCTATATATCAAGGTTACTGGACACAAGGCTAAAGACACACCATACATGGTGAATGATTTTATTAGATGCCACAATACGTATATTGTAGTAGTGAGCCAGGGTCTAGCTGAAAACTGTAAAAGTATATACAAATGTGTATATATACGAACAAAGGAATACAGTATACTGTAAAGGTGGTATGTGAAACTATATCGTGTACTCTCATTGTAGCACGTCACACTATATCGTGAATGGTTTATATGGTTAAGAAAAGCAGATTTCTATGAACGCTCGTTCTCATTTAAATGTACACATTTTGTAACTTCCGTTACCGTTTGAAGTAAGACGTTTCTGACATCAAGATATGCCACATACAAGGTCCCAAACTGTCGTTTTTAAAAGCCAGGAAAGTTTTAAGTCGTCATAAAAACGACAGTTTGGCACCTTATATGTGGCATATCTTAATGTCAAGAACGTCTTAAATCAAACGGTAACGGAAGTTACAAAATGTGTACATTTGAATGAGAACGAGCGTAAAACGATGACTACTTTATGCCTGCTTTAATCTTACGCAAATTGTGAATTTTACCATCAGGAGGCGGGGAGGTCGTTGAAGATGAGATTGTACATGTCACTAAATAGGTAATTTATTAAAGGCCTATCAATTATGAAATATGATAGAAGCGGTACTAGTATAGCTTTTGTTTGTTTGTTCCACATAACCGATAGACCGCGATCCTTACGTTCCATCCGAGATAGGAAATAGGTGTAGAGCGCGTTTCGCACTGGCGCAGCATTGCGGCCTGCCTGGGATTCCAACCCAGAACGTTATTAAGGTTCCGAGACAACAATTCTAACCGCAAGACCACCTTGCCAGCTTATATTTGATTACTTTCTTTGATAGCAAACATATGTTCATGTGAGTGGCAGACGAATATTAGATCAGTCTGACTGAGTATGTGTTTTGTTCTCTTTTTTTTTGCTGTCTGCAGGTTCCTCTTGATCCATCTGCGATCCAAACGAAATGCTGACTACCACTAGTGAGGATGTATGGACAAACTTCCCATTCTTCATATATGCGTCTGGTGATTTATCAGAGTCTCCCCAGCAAAATGTATAGAACTGTCGCAACAATGTGTAAGCACGTTAGCAGGATCCGACTTTTAGGACATCCGCCTATAAGAGGGAGGGGATGCAAGGAAAACCCATTTTGGGCGTTTTAATTTCCTCGATACAATCATGTAAGTGAATCAGCGTTAGTTTTGTTTAACATTAAAGTCTTATTATTGTGATAAAGAACCATTCCTATGTAACATTCTCGGTGAAGAATGCAGAAAATAAAGATTGGGTTATACAGACTCCGAAACTTTGTTGCTCGATCACATTGAGACCTCGTCTTTAGAATCAACTTCCATTTTGAAATGCTGTACTGTAACTTCATTGTAAGACCGCACATATTTATCCGCTCATAGAAACATGTTGTTTTCATAACTAAAAGCATGCACCTCTCGTTGTAGATGGCACTCATACAAACAGAACATTATAAGGTGGCGTTTGTACTATACATATGACATGACGATTCTGAAACAAATAAACAGACGTGACGAAATAAGCTGTTGTGTATCATATGATTTCATAACGACACTAAAACAAGTTCTTATCATGATCAATCTTACGTGCATATTGGAACTAGAGGTGCAAAGAAACCGTCAGCTGAAAGCCTACGTGATTAGACCAAGGAGGTTAAAACCTCCTTGATTAGACCATGCCCCATCAACTCTTCTTCAAAACATTCCGATAGTTTATCGCCTGCCAAAAAACTGGTCTAACTAGTTGTGCCTGAGGACTGTTCCAGATGTTATACCTACAATTTAGCTATCCTCTGCGTGCCTGACTAGACAGCGCTGTTATCGGGCCATCTGGTCTCTGCTAAAACGATGTAGATTTACGAGATAACTTACAAAATCACACGTTAGATTCTTCCAGACGTTCTCTTGCACGGAAAAGTGAATAGCTGACAAAAATATGATTCTCGCCAAATAGTTTTACATCTTTGCTTCAAATTAAATGTGTTCTCATAGATCGATGTTTGGGAAGAAATGTTTTCCGCAACTCCCATCTCAAACGATTTCTTCAACCTCTATTAACCGAGTTAAAAGCTGTGAACACAGTAGAAGTCAACTGGTGCTCCAGTATTTGTGTGTCAAAAAGTGCATCTCTTCTTGAATGGAGGATTGTAAAGTGAGAAGCCAACCTTGGCCTTTCCGCTGAGTAGCGTGAAGGCTGCCAAACGCAATAACGTATGTAACCAAGCGAACCTTTTCTGAACAATGGCCACCTTTGGATGTGGTCCCACACAGATTAACGGATTTAACACTTGCTTCAACGGTATGTCCTATTGTAAATAGGTTATAGAATATTCACAAAGAACATTTTAGCCCGTTAAGACGAATAATGAAAACATATAAGGCAGGCCTAATGCTCTTGTCCTCGCTGTTAATATACTCGAGTTATTAGTGTATCGCTAAATGCCTGAGTGACTAAAAGTCACATAATTACACAGGGCAACCCACTCGCTTTAAAAGATGGTCTATCAGCTTGTTTTGCGTTTAATCAAGTCATGTGTACGTGTACACACACAAAAAGTAGTAGAAATACACTTTCTGAGGAACCATGGCTTATTTCTGACATCAGTTTTGGGGACCGTACATTCAACAACGACTGGTAGAACGACTTGAGCGACACATCAAAGCTCGGTGACATTTGAGATACTTGATTAAACAACAATAGAGAAAATGTCTGGAACGACAATTAGATGCCCTCTGGGAGGGCCGCCATTTTGATTACCTGCCTTTAATTTGTGTTCACTCAATCATCCCTAAGGGACCCCTAAGGGCACGATCATGCAGTAGCGAGACAACAAAAATGGCGGACGACAACACAGGTACGTCACCTTAATATCTAGTACATATTTTTCCAGCTTATTTTGTTATCTCTGTTACACTAGATAACAAAGAAAACAAGTTTCTGTCATCCTTTCTTTACTCAAAACAGGTTGACATCTTGTACCTTGTAGCATAACAGATATAAGTGGTATATGTTTCACAGCCGTTTTCTGTATATGAAACATCCTTCCTACACTCAATTTATAGTAAGACAAAACAAAAAATAGCTTCTGTTGTGACTATGACGCTTTGTTTGTTTGTAATACTTGTCTCACATTATGTATAACAAGCAAAACTTCACAATCACCAAAGAAGCCATTTTGTTTGAAAAATTACCCCCACACAGTGTTTTATCCCACTCACGTTTCTGACAACAACACTAGACAACTGTTTCAATAGGAATAACTTAACTGAACAGTTGACTTGATAAAATGTTAGGCGTTGACTCTCTGTGACCATACATACACAAATTATATCTATAAGAAGGGGTTTTAAGTTGTAGAGAGGCCGATCACGTATGGATTCTGTTGGCAGTAATCGTATCATATGGTAGGTGATGTCTGTGATATTCACAATACACACGTCAAGCATACCTTATAAAGGCGTGGTGATAAGGTCAAAGGCCAAGTCAGTCATATTCTGGAGACTTAAAAACATAAACAACGAATGTATATGGACCTTCTAAAGTTACTTTATCGTCGTATTTGAGTATTCATAATGCATTCTTTAGCCATCGTCGACAAGCTCGGTGACTTGCACTGCTTTACAGTAGTGCACTGAACGCCACGTAGCATGAGCTGTAGGCTGCCAGTGACTTATCAGTTAGTACGTTTGATTGAATAGGATAAAATGATAGTAAAAGTATATCATGATTCTTTGTGTCTTTCAATGCAGAGGAGGAGGCTATAGTTGGCGGCAATGTTAGTCTCATGGTCTCCATCTTCGAGCGAAAACAAGACGAGGAAAGGCGAGTAACCACAGAGAGCCCACAGTCCCTGAACGTCTTAAGACGTGAAGAAGGCGACCTCATGTCTTCCTTCAATGCCTCCTTAAGAGACGAGGAAGAGGAGAGGCAACGTCAAATGGAAGAGTTGAGAGAGAAGCTGAAAGAAGAGAGAGGTTTGATCACTGATGATGCCCGGATCGTTCAGACCACGTCAGAAGTGCTGCTCACCATGGAGCAGCAGAAGGACAGGGAGATGGAGCTGATCAGGGCACAGCTGAAGGAGGAGCGGGTCAACATCTCAGAGGATGGGAAAATAGTGGGTGAGTTTCACAGGTTTTCATCATTCAGAGAGAGAGAGAGAGAGAGAGAGAGAAAGAGAGAGAGAGAATGGAATAGTGTTTCCAAAGATACTTCATGGTTTGTTATGAAAAAAAGGCCCACCGCAGTTCCAAAGAAAGCCACTAGGTGACCCAAACCTACACATTCTGCCCCTAAAGCTATCTATCTAGGCAAGGTACATTGTCTAAACTGTATCGAGTTAAAACAAAATTGTGTTACATATTTCCAATGATGCTTCATGTTTTATCATCATGGAATAGACTGTTTTGTTTATTCATGTGTTCACACAAAAACATAGACAGTGAAGAACTAAGTCATTAAATGTATTTTAAAAAAGTACAGGAAAGAAGAAGCATGAAAAGAACATAGATATTAACAACATTCTACTAAAGATTCAATAACTTGCAAAATAACCATATACAAATAGTCAGTAAGTTAGCAATGACGAATGGTGTTGCTGAATAGATTAGACTTTACTATATGGCATAGAAAACTTAGTTTTAACGAAACAAATAAATGGATTTTATAC
Source organism: Branchiostoma lanceolatum (assembly GCA_035149815.1). Taxonomy (NCBI): domain Eukaryota; kingdom Metazoa; phylum Chordata; class Leptocardii; order Amphioxiformes; family Branchiostomatidae; genus Branchiostoma; species Branchiostoma lanceolatum. Next base: position 7,779,726 of record CM068878.1, read on the forward strand.
AGAGACAAGCAAGTCTGCACTACTGTCCGAGGAAGAAGCCAAACGTGTACAGCTGGAGTTAGAGAAAGCTGAACTGGCCAGACAGAGGATCCAACTTTCCGGAGATGCAAACATTGTGGAAAAGGCCAAGGGGGCGCTTTTTACCGCCGAGACGGATGGGAAAACGGTGTCGGTGACAAAGGAGTCTGTTATGACCTACCAGCAAGGTAATACGCCGTGTTATGTATACTGTTCTATAGCTTTAGCATGCACACTATTAGATATATTTTCCCTACTGTTTTTCATATATCAGATCATTTCTTTAGATTGTTAGGCATTCGGAATATTTCAAATTTCCAATTGTCATTTTTCTACAATCTGCCATACATTGTACCTGTTGCAACTGCCGCGCAATAAAGTTCTTCTTCTGTATGTACATATATATACATATATAGTGACCCAGTAGTTGTACAGTTACAGTACAATACCAGTATGATCCTGTATCCTAAAGTCAGTGAGTTGTTTTAGAATACTGGCATTGCAACTAGTCACGAAATACTTTAGCACTGCTGATTCATTAAAAATTATGGATGTCAACAGCTTGGCAGTATCCAAGAATGTGATGTTTCTCTTTTGTTTAGATTCTCAGACTCTCCTTACAAGTACTGTCAGGACAGAAACATGCACAGTGGTGGGGGATGCTACAACATCATCCACGGCGTTTGGAGAATTACAAGGTCGATCGGAACGTTACAGACGTGTCAGAATAACGCTGCAGTAAATGCTTGGCGACGATGCACATGTCCGCAACGCATTTTAATTAGTTTGTTAACATTGCACGGTTTATTCTCTCGTTATACTTGATATAACCAAATGTTTTCAGATGCCAATTTTTTGGGATTTTTCTCACACAGTTGTCATACATAAAGATGTATCCTTATATTTGTCATATCACATTTATCATTCAAAGGTCGTAAAGTAGAGGTTACGGAAACAACTGCAACATACATGGCAGATGAAGTAGAGGGAAAACCGCCAAATATCGCCCCTCAAGCGGAAATAACAACATCAGTTTCTGGTGGGTGTCAATTATTGTTATCATTACGGTTCATTACATTTTGTTGTGCCAATCCTGTTCCAAGTTACGTCGGTTCTACAATCTTATTGCTATCTTCAACATAGACCTGAAGACGACGGTAGGAGAGACCGAAGGAAAGTCTGCGATAGGTTATGGTGAGATAAAGAGTATGGAAAGTGTTACGTCCACTGCGGTTCTTCCATCGGCTGAAATTGAGAAGACAATAGGTATGTCTACATTTAGCATGACTTCTGCTTTTGTCCTTTTCATACTTGTAGATACATTATGGAAGAGTCACTAGACAAACTTTGTGGCGGCTTTTAAACTTGACTGTTGTTGCACTATCGATATCTTGTCCAGGAGATTCTCAAGTTCTGATTGATGACATTATCGCATTGACACGAGCGCAGAGGGAAGAGAGGATGTCAAAGAGACAAACAACGTCAAGTCGTACAATCACGTACAGAACATCAGGTACAGCCATCTAGATCTTTCTGTCAACTACAACAAATATAAGACTGTTAAACTGTTAACATATAAACCAAGATGATATCACATGTACAGTTTGATATACACAGCACTCTGCACGTGCTGTATATTCTATTTTTTATGACATAGCAACAATACTAATTAATGTTGACCTTGTTACTTCCGTACTTTGAATCTGTGTTACTTACTAGGTATTCTGAATTCTACAGGGGACCAAATGAAGGAAATGACAAGCACAACCTTGAGTTGTTCGTAGAATACTACGTGCTGTACATTTAGTTGTTCATGACATAACACCAATACCAATGTTGACCTTGTTACTTCCGTACTTTGAATCTGTGGTACTTACTAGGTATTCTGAATTCTACAGGGGACCAAATGAAGGAGCTGACGAAGACACAAGCAGGCGTGGTGGAAAACGGAGAAACTGTTAAAGGTGATGTCTCTATCTCACTAATGATTTTGTTACCATGCTTTGAAAGATGTCGAAATGTAGGAATGAACACATGCTGATCCTAAGAGTAACATAAACATTTGGGACATTGCATTCATTTTGTGTTGCATAATCTTAATTTCTATCTTCTGAATCAAGTCATTACTATATGGTGTTAAATGTCTATCATGTTTAGTATGTCAACAGGCACGTTTTCCACTCTTTGTCAATTGCTATCCCATCCTGTTCTCTTGTAAAGAGCTTAAACCATACAAAACAGGTATCACTAACACTTCTTGAACATCCAATACTTACAAGTCAATAGAACGCTATATTCTTCGATTTAGTCATCTTGTGGTATCGTTTTAAGGTCCCAATATTTTACTAAAGTGTTCTAAACTGTTATTTCTGTTGAATCTGTTTTTAACTTATACCATTTGCAATATTCGATGCTGCAACACAACCTAACAAAATGGAGAATGGAAAGGAACCAATAGTGTTGCTTGTTTGTTACTTCTGTTGGGTATATTCGATACTCCAACACAATCTAACAAAATGGCGAATGGAAAAGAAACCAATAATGTTGAGTGTCCATTACTTCTTAATCTGTTGAGTCTGTTTTGAACTTATTCCATATTTTATATATTTGATACACTAACACCACCTAACAGAATGGCCGATGGAAAAGAATGATGTTGCTTGTCTGTTACTTCCGTTGAGTATGTTTGAAACCTATATCATTTGCAATATTCGATGCTCTAACACAACCTAACAAAATGGCGAATGGAAAAGAAACCAAACATGCTTGTATGGCTGCAGAGCTGACCGATGGAGGGACACAGTCGTTTGAAGACGTCGTGAAGAGGATGGAATCTGTCCTGAGTACTGTCAAACAAAACGTCGAAACACTGGAGAAAACCACTCGATGGTCAAAGAATGGGAGAAAGGCTTGAGAAACATGTCATTGTTACAATTGAATCATTTGATTTGATACAAACAGTGAGGGTCATAAGTAGTCTCGAAGGCTGCATGGGCCAATATTGTTGATAAAGAATATGTTCAATTCAATGTTAGTCAGCAAAGGGAACCATTGTGATCACTGCACCATTGATGATTTAATGCACTTAAAGTTTCTATTTTGCACTTAGTTAAAATGAAAATGACAAGTTAAAGTATCATCACCTAGTTTAAAATCAGAACGTTTTCGTGTCAGTAGTATAGGAATGGATAGCCAAATGGAATATGCATATGTATGTATATGTTACTCGCGTACAATGGACAAATGCAGAAATGACAGATACGGCTATGTACTACTGTTACAGCTGTCTTCATCATTAAATGTTCGAGTGATGATATATTTGATATTGTGCTACTTTTTCCTTCTAAAGATCCATTGTGTACTATATGGAAGGTAGTGAGAAAACTATAATGTATTCCTATTTGCCAGATCTTTATCAACCGTTTTCGCTGATTATAAACATTGCACAAAGGTGAACATGAGCTATATTTAGCTTTCATTGCTTAGATGGCGTGAATTTCTCCAACAAAGAAAAGGTAATGAAAAGTGATGAAGTTCAACATACCACATGTGGTGTAGGTTAACATCTCTAACAATGCACCCTAACACCACTGTCTACGTGTTCACATCACCAGATCTTGTATATATAACATGACACATGAATGATATAGCTAAGCCAGGCTAACACAAATCGCAACTTCATTACCAATTCATAACACATTTATTTCATGTATCATAGCTATGTACATAATTTTCTGTCTACAGTTGTAAACGTCGGTGAAAAGCATGCAGATAAATGTGTGGTGTATCAGTGGGGAAGTCAAATATATTTCATTTTAGCTAGCATTTCATATCGTGTTCAATTGCCATTTCAGCTGACGATGCAGGGGTGGGGAGTTTTCATGCTACTGCTAGCGAGACAAGAGTAGAGACAGCAGAGGAAGCACTGCACGAAATGGCCTCGTTTCCCGGCGTATACGTACCGGAATTTTTCTGTATTTTTGTCGGATACTGACGGATACTGACGGATACATGCGGATTCGTGTAAGGTATCCGACTATTTCCGCACCGGTATATGGAATATTTCCTGAAGAATCCGAAAGTAAGGGATTTTCGACGAATACGGAGCCGTACACTGTACGGAAATGCCACCGATCCTGACGGATACGAACAGGAATTTTTCTGTATTTTTGGCGGATACTGACGGATACATGCGGATTCGTGTAACGTATCCGACTATTTCCGCACCGGTATATGGAATATTTCCTGAAGAATCCGAAAGTAAGGGATTTTCGACGAATACGGAGCCGTACACTGTACGGAAATGCCACCGATCCTGACGGATACGAACAGGAATTTTTCTGTATTTTTGGCGGATACTGACGGATACATGCGGATTCGTGTAACGTATCCGACTATTTCCGCACCGGTATATGGAATATTTCCTGAAGAATCCGAAAGTAAGGGATTTTCGACAAATACGGAGCCGTACACTGTACGGAAATGCCACAGATCCTGACGGATGCGTATAGGGATTTTTCTGTATTTTGAAGAAAATGGTGAATACTGACGGATACAGGTGGACCCAACAACGAATCCGTAACGGATCCGACTATGTGCTTGCATTCCTAATTTAACTATACCCAAAACATCATTTTGAATGACAGGAAGTTTGGGAAAGCCTGTATGTAACATATGTATCATTTCATATCTCAACATAATGTATTTCTAAGTTCAAAAACTATCAAATACAAAACAATACGGAAGTACTATATGGCTAAATGATCCATTTCATTTGAGACAGGCTGAGGGACATCCACATACTCAAAGCACCACTGCATATGCAGGTTAATGTCGGTAAATTGGGGTTGTGCAAGCACAATGTTCTGAAAAATTATGAAATGTATTACAAGTAACACCATCACAACATTGTGGTAATATTTACTACTGTATAGTGCCCTTGGACCAAAATTATCTACATGTTCTAAATATTCCACTAAAGTAATAAAAGCCTTATTTGTGGCCAGCTCTTAGTCTAAAAGCCATCAGATACAATTATTTCAAATACAGAGGTTGAAAATAGAAAGTAACATTATACTGTCTGAAGAACTCCCATGATGACACGCCACATTTTAAACGTAAGTAGCATATGCCGTGGAACTGCATGTGTATAATCGTCCTCTCCCCATTCTCTGACTACATCTGAGTTCACTTCTTCCATGCATTCTTGGTAAGGGACAGGCAAGGCTGATTTCTTCTGTATCTGCATGTTGGACTCAGCTTGGAGTCCATCTTGTGATGAACCAGTTCCTATATGATAAAACCAAATGATGAATAAATATCAATTCACGTATTTAAGGAACATGTCACATGATTTTGACATGGGCTTCGTTTCATCACAGCAGCTACAAAAAACACGGGACAATGGATATCCATCATGCCTCTCTCAGCTAACATTGAAGTGTACCGATGATGGACTTACCAAAGGAGCCTGAGGTACTCAGCAGCTGAGCATCTGACAGTTGATTGCTTTGTTCCCAGCCAAGGTCCTCACAATATGTGCTGCATTTGTGAAGGAAGTATCTGCCGATGCTGTACTGGATTATGTCTGGATATATATATATATAAATGGAAACAATGACAAATATTAAACATATCACATACTCGCATGTGTAAAAAAATGAATCTGGGCATCGTTGAATTGACTACGTAAAACTTACACCTATAACTTGAATATGATATTGATCAAACATGCACAGCTATAACTGAATGAAATAATCACTGAGGCACACTACTGCCTCCTTATAAGTTCTAGTTCACTATCCACAAACTGTGGGATCTTTGTGGGACAAATACTTATGACATTTTCTTCCCTTCCATATCTTTAATTATCTTTCCCTCCACTGCTTGCTATTTTGTATCTGAAACGTTAACCAGACACACATGTCTGCTGACCATTGGCAAGAATGAACAAATTGAAATTTTAAATTTCCTAGATCCTAACGCCGTTAAAGGGCAGGTCGGCTGGAGAATTCTTATGGTCATGCGAATGCGATGATATGTCAAGCCACAATAGGAGGATAACTGACGTCAAAACTACTTAGAAACGGGAATTTTTCAATTTGTACTTACCAAAGGGCAGTCCCTCAAAATGATGAATCAACTCCCTACCAGCGTTTACAAGGGGGGAGGGGGGCGACGAATATTGCATGCACGAAGAAGACAACGTCGCAATTCCGTGCGTTTGAGTTTACACCGAATTCCCTTCGACTCTCAAGTCACTCAAAAATCACTGGTCGACCATGGTAGACTCTGGCGATGCCATGTTAAGCACAGAAGGTGATGAAACGCCGTTCTTGTCTGTGCTGTTAACCGAAAGAAAACCGTTAACGTTTGTCGCGCCCAGAAGTGTATTGTGGGTAATTTGGATATCCGACACGAATCCGTGTTCCGTACACGTCAGGATCCGAGACAGCTCATGACTTCTAACATATTGGCAAATCTGAACTTCTAACATATTGGCAAATACATAAAAAAATGAAAGATCCGAGTAGATATTGTATCTGTACCCGAAACGTATCCAGACGTATACGGCATCAGAATTGCTGGATCTGAGGTGTTCCTGGTCTTTGTCCGAATTTGCTCGGAAACGTTCCGTATCTGTACCCGAAACATATGAAGGATCCAGACGTATACGGCGCGGGAATTGTCGGATCTGAGGTGCATCGGATCCAATCGGAAACGTTCCGTATCTGCTATGATGCGCAATTCCGGATCTGTTGGATTCGTCAGGATCTGAGATCATGCCGCGTGCCGTGCAGTGTGTATTTGTTGGTCAGGATCCGAAGCAACTACCGACAAACAATCCGAACATCTCTGCCATATTGACAAATATCTAGAAACGAAGGATCCGCGCAAATATCCTCAGGTATCCGACGCGCATCACGGATCCAGACGTATACGGCGTCGGAATTGCCGGATCTGAGGTGTACCTGGTAATTGTCTGAATTTGCTCGGAAACGTTCCGTATCTGTACCCGAAACGTATGAAGGATCCAGACGTATACGGCGCCGGAATTGTCTGATCTGAGGTGTATCGGATCCAATCGGAAACGTTCCGTATCTGCTATGATGCGCAATTCCGGATCTGCTGGATTCGTCAGGAAATGAGATCATGCCGTGCCGTGTGTATTTATTCGTCAGGATCCGAAGCAACTACCGACATACAAACGATCCGAACATTCCAAATATCAAAAAACGAGGGATCCGCGCAAATATCTTCGGGTATCCGAGGCGCATCACGAATCCAGAAGAATACGGCGTCGGAATTGATCGGATCTGCGGGCACTTCAGTATCCGAGCAGTGAACTGGGATTTTTCCGGATTCGCTCGGAAACGCCATGAGGCCCGATTCCGGATACGTCGGATCCGTCAGGATATGTGGCCATTTCGTGCAGTGAAGGTATGTAACACATTAGAAATATCAGATATCATCAACTATTGTCTTGAAATGTAATGAGCGTGTGTGTGTGTGTGTGTGTGTGTGTGTGTGTGTGTGTGTGTGTGTGTGTGTGTGTGTGTGTGCGCGCGTTTTGTGTGTGTTTCCCCCCCCCCCCTCTCTCTCTGTGCTTGCCTGCGTGGTAGGATGGCTGGGTGCACCAATCACATAGATATTCCTACTATCAACTTGGTTTAGAGCAGAATTATGGTCTATAATTAACGGGTTTAAGTACTGTTTGATTAATTGTGTATTACGGTCACGTACGACAGTTCTGGCCAGAGACCGTGTCCTATTGTTTTCATGCAGACGGCTTGTGCTCTAATGTTTGCCCAGCTGCTATGGCTACCTCAGTCGGTTTTAAGACAGTTCTACTTATCTCACTTGGCAGTGTTTTTCGGGAAACGTTTCTTGAATGAAAAAATTTACAACAGAAAGGGAGTGGAAAGGTGGGGTGTTTTGGGAGTGACGACATTCCAAACAATTTTTGTGAAGGTTGGGAGGGAGGCATGCCAACAATGCACCTGCCAATACAAGGTCACTCACTTGCACCGATGTACTTGTGATATGTTTATAATTTTACGCTGTTTATAATCTACAAAAATACAAACATCAGGCAAACGCAATGTTGTTGTGCGTATTTATGACTTGAAAAACGGACGAGAGTTTTGGAAGCTAGGTTCTGAGTCATGGCACTTATTACGGATGCATGCATAACACAATGGTGAGCGTAACGCGGCCTACATACAGCCTACGGCTGTGTCTGCTGGAACTATAGATGCGTGTCGTAGGGCATAATGAAAATATTGCATGTTCTAGGCTTTATCAGGGGCTACTATCTCTCTGTAAAATATAAATGTATTTCTGAGGATCTCTTGGTCAAGTTAACTTCCAATGAATAAGTCTAAAACACATCTTTCTGTATTTAAAAGGGTCAAGTATCAAAATCCCTATAGTATATACCTTTCATGTTAAATTAAAAATGAAAGATGACTGTGTTTTACGTCAAAACAATAACAGTTCCAGCCATTTGTTTATATCCACTCGAGATCTAGAGGGGAGGGAAGTGAAATATATTCTAGTTCAAAAACAGTTTTGCCGAGACAGGTTTCCGTGATACTGTAAGTTGAGATCAATGAGCCCGTGTAACGTCCTGCCGAGTCAGACTACCTCCCATTTGGTCCCAACAAAAGGCACAAAATGGCCTCCAGGCGGGTTAGGTACGAAGGTCGGCAGATTACTTCAAACCAACGGCAGGTTTTGGGGACGGGCTGGAAAGGTCAGTGGTCCTGAGTTTTAAACCCAAACAATGTCCATAGTTTTTAGCGTAGACTAGATTGTTAATGTTGTGTTGAAACACTGTGAATTATGTTTTTGCGAGAGGTTATATGAGTGTCCATGAAACTTTTGATCTGTGTCTGAGTTTAGCCACCTAGTGCCACACTGTCAAGTTTCCCTCGGTAGTATAGAACACGTTATATATTATGCTGTAGGTGTCCTGATTCTAGTCAAGACGGCTACTACCTATCAAAAAATAACAGTAGTACGGAAAAGAAGGGGTAAATAGTTATACAGGATTGTATATTATCTTTGTTGGTATAATGAACGCACCGATGGAAAAGGCATGTGGTTAAATTAATTCATCATTTTTACCAAGCATGCAGTCTAGGAAACACCTCAGTCACTTTCACACAATTCATTCAGAAGTTAACCCTCCTTGGTTTTGATACTAGTAGAGCCATATTTGACCAAATTGTACAAGGTTTACTGTAATTTCCAGACCCCCTTCTTGACTACCTGCCCAATATATCGAGATACCCCCCTCCCCTCCCCTCCAATGATCACAGACTCGCACTTCCTGATTAAACTGTTTTACCTGCTGTCATCTTAGTCACAGAGGTCGAAGGTCACCTGTGTGTCAACAATCGTATTCTGTGAGGTCGCCCGTATTTTGATAGGAGGTGGGTTGACGAGTCTTACGACAATTATGTCGTTAATAACGCTCTAATAATGCACTTGATTGCTGGTGACGAGTTTGAACAGTAGTGATTTAAAGTACAGTATGCATTTTCTCTGTTGCACCAGTGTTGTAACTGCGGTCTAGTGTGCCATGGGTTTCAGAACGTCCTTCTACCAGCGCCGAGCCCTTTGTGTAGCGTGATTTATCGTGCATTTAGTTCACGTAGGCTTTGTTTGCTGTGTACCACGGGGAGGAATTTCACGGGGAGGGCCCCAACAACACTGGACGTGTGTGGACGGTACAATGGAGTAGAACAGTACCAGGGTAGTAACTGGCCCTCTTGTACCATGTTGATAAACTTCACATTTTAAACACGACGAAAGAAACCCGATCAAAAAAGTCTTAACTCAACATTCCCACATTAACGGACGAACAGAAAGCTACTCTCCTCTTAAAAAGCACAGAACTTCGTCCTTTGCCTTCCAAAAAGAAGCTAACGTTATACCCAACTTCTCTAGATATATTGAATGACTGTTTTGTTACAATAATGTCAATCACTGTCCTTGTCACATGTATATATGACTAATATGTTTCACTATGTCTCTACCACACGTATGAGTTCACGTACTCTTAATTAGCCGTCGGTCACGAACTTGCAAAATAAACTTTACTTTTGAAAAAGTCAGGTCTTTCATTCAGGAGATACTCGGTTCACCGATAGATGATATTGCAAAACCTCAACAAAAGATCATTCCAAGGTCACCAGATTTTGCACTGATATGCAACACCATCTAACGAGAGAGATTGCAACTGCAGAAGTGCATTTTCAGGGGGGGATGGAAATGTAGCGAATGGGTCATCGGAGTGTAATGGTCATGCATGTGCTCGTAGTTTCTGAAGCTGTATTTTATCTGTATCTGCATCTATATAGCCGGTATAACCGCCATTCGGTGTAACACACCAGCTTCGCAGGCACGCGGCGCGGCAGCAGCTGGTTATATTACACCGAACAACCTGTTACGTCTAACCTTCGCATATCTAACTGCATGCATTGTTTAAAGCTATCTTATGAGGATACTTCCACTGTACTTGGTTGTAACGAGTTTCACTCTACGATCGTTCTATGAAAATACGAATTTTTAAACACATCAATCCTCGGTTGGAAAGTCTGATACTTAAAGGCATGGCTACATTTTACATTGTTACAGGTGCAAAAACTACGGTGACCACAGTCACAACGGTTCGCACGAGGAGCACTCAGTCTGGGGAAACGGAGTCAGCAGCGGCCAACAGAATGTCTCGAGAAGAGTTGCAGCAACACATTCCAGGTAGCATTATAACGTTGATCAAGTAATTACAGATTTGCAATAGCAAAACCTCTTTTGATTTCGTCGGCGTCGCCATGTTGGATTGACGTCATGCACGGGGGGCATCTTGCTTTTGTGGTGGTGCGTTACATCACAAAAGATTTTGATGGAAGGTTATGAAAATAGTTTCTAGCAGCATGCATAATGTCGTTAGCTGTAAAATCCCATAGACACTTTATTTAGCATTACTATGAAATTGACAGACTATTTGTCTGACTGATGGACTTGAAGCAGCTTAAAAAGACACATCTCTGTAAAATATTTGCAGGTTTTCGTTACCAAAACCTATTTTATTTTCGTCGGCGTCCATGGGCAGTGCCATGTTGGATATGACGTCGCACGGGCGCCATCTTGTTAGTCATTGTTATCACATTTTTGTACAGAGCCACTGCCAGAGGTGCCCGGTATTGACTTCAAACAGTTTGATGACGTATGTGATATGGCGGATGTCATGCTGAGAGAGGAAGACAACCCACCGGAACCGGTACAAGAGGAGAAATCCTGTAAGTATAGAAAATGTCAACATCTGTAAATGTGATGGTTTTGACTTAAAGGATAACAGCAAACGTTTCGATGACCCTCTCTCATCTTCCTGAGGGCAATAAACGTAATCTATGTGATAACTTAACGTTTGGGACCGCATTTTTGGCAGTGACACCTAGCTGCATTGTAAAGTGAACCAGTCAATGATTACTCTAACGGGAATGACAGACGGTCATCGAAACATCGGCTGTAATCATGTCCTTGGTAGTGAATAAATTACGTTGGTATTTAGTTATATCCGTTGTCGAAGGCCTTGCGAATGACGACATATTCTACCTTAAAACCGAAAAAAGGGACTAATCTGTGCGTATGGGGGGTGCACGGTTGACGTATTGAGGTTGACTGCCATATAGCACACGCCCTGTTTCCATATCCGATTACTTCAGCTTCCCTGTACATACACAATTGTGACCTATATATACAGCTAGAATCCTTGTATTTGTCGCCTTAAAGGATGATGATGGCTGCAGAATTGATTCCATGTTCACAATAGACTGCGACAGCACCAGAACAGTGTTATCGTTTGTCCCGTACTTGTTTTCTTCTGCTTGCTCATCACAAAATCTTGTTTGTATTGAGTTTTCTTTGTGATACGAATTAATACAAGTCGTTCCCTTGTACAGGGATACTGGAATATATCTGCATTGTACTTTAGAGGAAAATTGAAGAGACTAGGCTTAGAGGTTCGTAAATCAAATACATGACTCAGTACGCCTGAATACGCACTGTGAAATTGGGGCATTGGGCTGATAATTCAAGTCTATGTGGTGTTAACATCTGCCCTGCCCTTTTCTGTCAAATCCTGCTGGTATCTTTTCAGTCTTTAGAGGATTTTCGGTGACACCCAATTCGTATACTCCCCCCCCCCACACTCTCATAAATGCCCAAACTTTGGTTAAGCCCAATTCTCTTCGAGAACCTTATTGTTTTGGGAAAAAGACAACAATATCCAACATCAGTCTTTCCGTTGACACAAATGACATCTCAAGTCGCTCCAAACATTTTCAAATATTGTTCATTGTTCATGGGAGTAAAAGGCCAGGGTCGTTCTTATCTTACCATCGCCTAGATTGCGTCTGTGTCACAGGTCAACTTATTAGCCTACTGTGCCAAAGACCCAGGGCAAAGACCTATGATCTTTCCAAGCCTGCTTGTTTTGTATGTTGCTCAGGATAGGCAGAACATTGCCCTGGGGCAACATTTGACAGAAGACAGATACTCATGGTTGCGACATGGCTCTTCAAGCGGAAAATCTCAACTTGCTGAGATATCTCAGCTACTACTGAAAATCAAAACAGAAGAGTGACCTTTCTACCTTTAAATCGTCGGTTTTCTTCTAAAGTTCGTAATTTTCTCTTGAAGAAGAATTCGAATACATTGTTGGTTCTTACAAATATCTAGGAGGGCTTGCATGCACTTTTTCGTAAGGCGTAATCAGGCATTTTAATCAGGCATTTTACGCATTTGTACTGAATAGTAGACGTAATCCTCTTATTTGACTTTGGTATTTGCTTTGGCATACTACGACATTATTATTCGTTTCCCTCGTTACAAGATCATTTCTAGATACACGAAAATATAAATTTCAACCATCAAAGATCTTCATTCATAAGCGAGCTGTGGTGTTTATCGGGCTCAAATGTGGCCACCCATGTCAGAGTTCAATAGTGACTCTTCATTATAAGTGAACAAACAAGTTAGACTGCATTTGATACAGAAGTCATTGTGTGTGACCTCACATGGTCGTTATCACATACGTTTAATGCAAACAATTTAAAAATTAGGATGCTTTTGTCACGTACAAGCTGCTACAAAACACCAGCTTTGACGCTTTGTTAGCCTACAGTGCCAAATACCTAATCTCCAAGCAGATCTTACGGTTGCAAAGACCGTATCTAACCGGCAAAAGTCAGTTGGATACGATCTTTGCAACCGTTAGATCTGCTTGGAGATTACCAAAGACCTATGATCTTCCCTAGCCAGCTTGTTTTGTATGTTGCTGATAGGCAAAATATTGCCCTTAGGCAACATTTGACAGTAGATAGATAATCATAAATCATGCGACATGCCTCGTAAAATGGAAGATCTGGACTTGTTGAAATATCTCAGCTACTACTGAGGATTAAAACAACAAAAAAGAAAGACTGACCGTTCTACCCTTGAATCCTCGGTTTTCTTCTCAAATTCATAATTCTCCTTTGTAGAAGAAGGCATTTTTGTTTCTAACAAGAATGTAAGGAGTCTGTACCTCCATAAGGTGTAGCGTGATTTAAGGACTCCTTTAAAATTCAAATAGGCTGGTGTCTTCCAACGGAGACCTTCAATCTTAAAGGGTATCTTAGAAGTAGATTGTAAATATTTTTCTGTGTAGCAGTCGTGTGTCGATGTCCACTAGACGCTGATTGCTGAGCGACTGTACAGAGATCAAAATTGGATTTGTGCTACCTTTGATTTTATTCTTGGAATATGATGCACGATGTAAAAGTATGATGTAAAATGCAAAAACACACACAGATTCGTTGAGAGGATTGTCAAATATTTGTCCGCTCAGTGGTCGCAGCCTGTAGTGGAAAGGAGTGTAAGCTATTTGTTGGATTCATAATCTTTTATCTTTTCTTCACGCACGTGTGTACAGATCGGAGACGCAGAGCGGTCGGCCCACCCCTGGGAGGACTACACGCGTACTATACAGGCAAAGATGGCGGAACAGTAACACGCGTCGTTAGACGCCATGTTTTTATGACCCGGACATGATCATCACGTCACCAACTTTCCCACAACTCACCTGTACTAACATTTAGATCAATCATTAGTATTTGATTACACCTTGATTAATATTTCATTAATCAAGGTGTGCGCTGATATTATGGAAACAGAAATTTTGCAACAGTTAACCCATCTAGAACATGAAGTATGATATGGTCATCAAAAGTGGTCGGAATTCTGACGTTGGGATCTTGTTATATCTAAAGATGCATCAAAATTGCTGTTTGAATATGTTGCACAATAACCGATGCTATATTTGTCATATCAGTTGGTGCATAGTATGCTTTGAGTCAAACGTCATTGTCTGTATTATCCTTATTTGTTTTTCATGTTGCACTTGCTGGCATTTGTTTTCTTTCTGTAAAAGTTTATTCTAATGTGGCTTGCACATTGTTATTTTTATCAATCAAGAAAAACGATACCACCTTACATACTGTACTACCCTTAGTAGTGAAATCAAATATGTCGACCAGAGTACAAATGGCAGCATTGTCATTGTCATTGACGTATGTTTTTGCGTAGAAGGTTCACATGGTTCGTTATTTATAGTACTATTTAAGCTTACCGAATAAAAGGGCGTTGGAGAATCGTCCACTGTCTGTCTGTCACGCTATGTAATCATCGCACTACTTACTGTAAATCTTTGATTAGAAGGTGCGCAGAATACGAAGAAGAGTTGCTGACGTCATAATCTTACATGGATAATCTATCAATGAAAATGCATCTTAACCATCCCTGGGTATTCTTTGAACTCAGTTTGGCTGCAATAGACGTTAGTTACAGAGGGATTTTGTCGAGCTTATGATGATGATTAGATGTACCACAAACAAAGTTGAATCGATAATTTGGCCTCTAAGTAGTGTCTTTCTAGTCATCAAGGGTGAAGTAGAGGACTTGTCGCACCTGATAGTATGTTGTTGTTTTTTCTCAACCTGGGATACGCCTAACTGTGCGTTTTAAGTTTAGTGATCTGTAAACTATCTGAGAGTCATTCAATTAAACCAAAATCGTTCTCACGAGGGCAACAATTACACGGCTCATCCAAGCTCAATTGATTGTGACATGTCACTGAGGTCTCTTTGACATGACACATGTCTGGCGTAGCCATGCCTTACAGAACAGACCGCAGTCTATGGAGTACAGACAACAAGTCCAGAGTCTGGATTAAGAGGGTGGAGAGTACTCTGATTCACCTAATTCACGCATCGCTCACTTAAATCACACTGACATTTCTCAGTAGTCGCCGACGTCGTGAAATACCAGCTACGTAAAATAACTACAATGTAGGCCATGGCGAAACATTACAGGTTTCGTGTTCAGTACTGGGATATTTGTTGTGTCGTGGTTTACGCATTATCAACAGTTATGGAACTTTGTGTATATTGGTTTTCACTTTATCAGCTTCACAGAATATCTTATTACTATGTAGGCCATGGCAAAACATTACAGGTTTCGTGGTCAGTGCTGTGATAGTTGTTGTGCTGTGGTCTACGGATTACTGACAGTTATGGAACTTTGTGTATATTGGTTTTCACTTTATCAGCTTCGTAAAATAACAAGTTACAATGTAGGCCATGGCAAAACATAACAGGTTTCCTGTTTAGTGCTGTGATTTGTTGTGTCGTAGTCTACGGATTATCTACAGTTAAGGAGCCTTTGTAAGTCCATTTTTTTTATTAAAAAGTTAATATTGGATTGCAATAGGTAAACAAAGGGTACTTCTAATGTACTTTTCTCTCTCACAAGAAGGTGCAGTTTGGGAGTAAACTTGTTTTTGAGGAAAGCATACACCTATGTCACGCATCGCTGCAGAAAAGGGCGAAGTCTTAATATCGTTACCCTTTGACATCCAACATTAGCGTAACTGATGACAAATAATGGCACGTATCTAATTATCTAAATCTCAATTGATTGATTGATTGATTGGCTGATTGAGAAAACAAAATGATTTGTCATCAAACTTTAACTAAAACACGATCTAAAAATAGACCCAACTGGGATGTCAGCATTTTGTAAAGTGTAACAAAAAGTGCAAAATTACGAAAGTTTAAAGATTAGTAAATAATTGACGCTTATTAGTCTATGATTTAGGTTTTAATCCTAGATCGTCACGGAAACGCATACGTGGCGACCTGGCGCCTAAAAAAAGGTGATATACCGACATAATCGTTGGATAATAGTATACACTGGGTGTGGACGACTTAAGCGAGTTTTTGACGTGTCACTTGAACATTGTGTACTACTGCGGTCAACTCTACCATGGCTGCCTTCCGGACTACGAGCGTTATAACATGTGTCCCAGAGGCGCAGATCTGACGAATTCCGCTGATACTGAGTCTTTCACGAGGAGTAGAGGGTATCTTGACTCTGTAGCTAGAATTGTGCCTGATTTGACAACGATACAGATTTAACGTGAGGTACAACGCGTCACAATGACCGGATTTCAACTCCCGCCACTGATCTTCATACTCCTTGCTATTCCAGGCTTCGGTAAGTGACCTTGATTCCTCTCATATTTAGTATTATGCAACGACGTGGTCTCTAAAATAGATAATATGATGATTTCGTTTTAAAACTTTCACAAATCTCGCGGAAAGAGGGACCTTTAATTCTACTTGTGTGTCGTTTCTGTGCAACGCCCAATGACACTGACAAAATTACCTATGCTGTTAAAAGTCCCGGGCAGTCAAAACTTTGGGAATTCTACATTGTGAAGCCCCCTGTTGTCCGACCAAATAACTGAGGGCGACAACTAACAGGGTATGTAGTTTGGTCCTTTAATACAGTATATTTATCCATGTGAAAAAAGGGCTTGGCATAACTTTGCGATAATGTGATATGCTTGGCCGTAACATATTTCCGCCTGGGGTCGTAAAAGTAATCAGTTTATAAAAATTGACGATCATATTTCCAAATCAATTTCGGAGAGGGATATAATTTCTAAAAAAAAGACTGGTAATTTCACATTACTTAAGAAACAGTTGGGAGGGCTGTGGAAGCCGCCATGTTGCTATTATAAATTCAAGCATGTAAAATTGACCAATTAAGAGGGAGGGAACTTTCGCTGACATCTACGTGCTAAAGAGGGAACGCCGCCTTGATAATTAGGTTGCACCACCTAGACTGGAGCCAAAACGCAGTCATCTATGAGTTATCGACCTCGCCTTATGTACATCTGACGTAAATACATATTTATAGTCGCTACGTCTACAAAACTACCATGACTGGACAAGTCCATCATTGTGAATTATTCAATACCAAAGGTAACAACAACAAAAAATTTAGTTGAAACTTATAATTAGGAGGACCATTATCGAGCTTGACCTTTGTTCTATCGACTCCTACCCTAGTACCCACCTACCGAATATTATTAGCATCTATCTACAGCTTCCCGAGTTGTGCTGTCCACAAACACACACACACTCACGCACGCACGCGCACGCACACACACACACACACACACACACACACACACACACACACACACACACACACACACACACACACACATACACACACACACGCACGTACGCATGCACACACGCACGCACGCACACACACACACACAAACGACAGCGGAAACAAATCCTTCATGGCAAAGGTAAATGGACTCTATTCACACTTGTGCCATGACCGGAAACCTTAACGGTTGAGCAAACTAATTCGGTCAATATTTCCACACAGTGTTTCTCAGAATGTATCAACAGATACTACTGCGTTCCCAGGTGTACTGTGTCTTGCAAAATTCATCTGTCTTGTTAAGTAAAAGGCTGTTTTAGATCCTTGTTGGTGGTCGTTTTTGTCACAGCTTGCTTGAAAATCGTACGACGGCCAACGACGAATATGACCGCGCCGATAGCGCCTCGGGTACTAATAATGTGTGGGCAGGTCCATTCTTCTCGAGGGGGAAAATCAGATTTTACTGTTCAAAACTTTTCAGAAGAAATACGATTAATGTAATTAAATGGTTGTTTTCGAGTTTTCGGTTGTTTTCGGCAATTAGTGATTCGGTTGTTTTCGGTTGTTTTCGGTTATTTTCGGTTGTTTTCGGTATTTAGTGAGACCGTCAATATTTTGTTCCCATCGATCCGGAGTCCACTGCAAATGTGTTACATTCTCTTTTCATACCCATTGTCACCCCCTTGCCCGAAAGTTGTTGTTGTGTCCTATCAACCAGATGATTACAGATATTCATCTGACTTGTCACCAGACATCGCCAAAGGCGATTCGCTATTCTATCGTTAGGATGATGAGATAAAGACGACGCTTTTAGCGCAGTTGTACTCCCATTCAATAATCTCACGCTTTGTGTTTTATTGTGTTTTCAGTCATACTTTTATATTTTGCATAAGATCAAGAGTTACCCAAATCCAGCTTAGCTCGCAGCAAGGACTTGGTCGCAGTGAGAGTGCCGCCCTAGGATAGCGTCTGAACTATTTACAATGCCAGGGGCAAACAGCACATCTCAGCATAAACCCAAGTATATATATATATATATATATATTGCTGAAATATCAGCAACCAGTTATCATGAGGGACAAATAGTGCTCGCTGTCAGCCAAAACTGCAACTGAGAAAATCTCGACAATGATACCGAGAAACGTTAACACAATGCTATTGTTAAGCACCTGATTACATTTAGATGTAATGATATGATTGTTTAAAGATAGATACTAAAAGTTCAAACAACCGATCAAATAAAGTTTTACTATACTTTACAAAATATCTTAGTATGTCAAGTAGTCCATGGGCCAGGTCCCTCAAAATAGCCATTTGGTACCAAACAGAGGGACAAAGGGTGACTTACTTTTTTTAAAAGGTTGATTCCTCTACTTTATAATTATGCATGATAATAATGTCAAAAGTCCAGCTTTTTAGGAATTATCACGTGATATGGTGACGTCATCAAAATGGACTTCGATTTTTGGGACTTAATTCAGAGGACTGGGACAAAATATCAAACATCGATAATTTTCGGTGAAAATCGGTTTGTAGGCAAAAGATACCACAGGAATCACGAAATAGTATGTTTTTGGTCGATATTTTGACTCTATAAGAAGCTATGAGCCTTTTAAGTCCATTTTTGGGGGTAATTTTGTGTAAAAAAATGTATTGTTTACTTTCCAAAATCAGACATTTATTTGGGCTACCTATGGGGTCTTGTGTTATACATTATGTTGATAGGCCATATCATTTTCTGCATTTTGGGCTTTGAATCAACAAAATCCGTCAAATATATCAGGAGTTATAAGGGTTTTAGGAATTACACCCAACGGCCATGTTATCAAATCGCCGCGAATATTGCAATGCATCATGGGTAATTTTAAGAGGGTCTGTCTGTAATTATACCTTGTAGCAAAGGACAAAATGTCAATTTTTAAAAACTTTTGGGTGGTGGTAAGGCCTTGGTGCAATTGTAGAAAAATGGGTAAGTTTTGGGTTAACTGGTGGTCACAGGTTGCCATGGAAACGGTCATTTTTTAAAGATGGCGAATTTTTATCTGCGGCTCAATCTCGTCAGGAATACACCATCTTTGGCCTACAGAAACGCCAACTAATTGACATGTATTCTACATGTCTGTAACATATACTTTACATTACTGTCTTGATTTGAATAATGATTAGACAAACTTGCATGATTATATGTTTAAAGGTGCAACAAATGTTTAAACATAACCTGTTTTGATTGATTTTTGATATTGACTTACTGACAAAAAGCTGTTAATCAGGAATTCATGAAATAGCCATTTGGTACCAAACAGAGGGACAAAGGGTGACTTACTTTTTTGAAAAGGTTGATTCCTCTACTTTATCATTATGCATGATGATAATGTCAAAAGTCCAGCTTTTTAGGAATTATCACGTGATATTGTGACGTCACTCAAAGCCATAGGGCGGACAAAAATCATCTAATATATTCAAGGGTAATTTGGTTTTGATAAATATCAACTACATTTCATGCGTTTTTATACGTTTAATGAAATATATTTACGCTGATTTCTTTAACGGTTGCCATGGAAACGGTGAAAAATGACGTTTTCTCACAGGAACGTTATCAAACAAGCCATTTTGAATGCTTATGAATTTCAGGCATAAACAAGACTTGGCTAACGACGCCAAATGATCCATCAATGATCCATAGGACTCTTAGAAAATATCTTAGCTAGGTAAGAAGTAAGTACAAGTTGTTTTACCTATTAGTAAGATATCAGGTGACAGTTTCAACTGCTAAATTACGTACTAAATACGAAGATTGATACCATCCTGCTAAATGTTCTTAACATGGCTATAGCTTGAGATACATAGGCATTCATGGTCACCGGTTGCCATGGAAACGGTCATTTTTTAAAGATGGCGAATTTTTATCTGCAAAGGCTCAATACACCACCTTTGGCCTACAGAAACGCCAACTAATTAACATATATTCTACATGCCTGTAACATATACTTTACATCTTTATCTTGATTTAAATTATTTATAAACTTGCATAATTATATGTTTAAAGGTGCAGCAAATGTTTAGACATAACCTGTTTTGATTGATTTTTGATATTGACTTTTGACAAAAAGCTGTTCGGGAATTCTTAGCGATCAGTAGGGCAGATCTATTTGGTTGATATACGGTCAAGTTACAGTTTGAACCTATGAGATACACCCTAGCGGACTTCTGACGGCTAAACCGTTGCTAACTGCGTTCAGCGGTTGTAAAATTTGAAACTCAATGAGGCACTGCACTTGAAGAGCATAGTGCTGGTGTTCGACCAGGCACTATACGCAAAAGCTACAGAGATCATATGGAAGCACCCTCATACATTTAAGGACATTGTTCCAACTCTTCTGTCTGTCATTCATTCATTCATTGGAAAGAGATTCCAAGATGCTGGTTGAGAGATATATGCGAAGAATCACACTCAAGCAGAAAAGACTGTGTTCTATGGCCTTATCTTAATAAGGCCACATCACGCACTCTCTACCTCTATTTGATAAACTTAGAATTTTGAATATTTTTGACATAAACAGATTTCAACTTGCTCTTTTCACAGCCAAATTCATTAACCATAATCTGCCTGATACATTTGACGACTTTATTAATCAGGGCTCGAAATAGTGGGTGCATGTGCACCTGTGTGCACCCAAAATTGGAACTGTGCACCTAATTTTTGACTGTGGGTGCACCAGTGCACCTAGATATCTTGTAGCCTATAGGATAAGAGTACTATTGTACACTAGTATAGAGAATATCCTTTAAATGCAAGTATCAGAAAAAGTCATATAAACTTTTGTTGTACTTTATTTGATGTATCACTTGCTTGAAATTTTAAGGTTAGTTATAGAATTACAGATTGAACTTTGTAATTTTGTTTTGCTGACATTCAACTTTATTCTATCTGGTGCACCCAAAGTTCTTTCTGTGCACCTTATTTTTTGCATTGGGTGCACCAGTGCACCTATTTCCAAAAATGAATTTCGAGCCCTGTTAATTTTTGCTCCCAGTTTCACAATTACCAAACACGTCAAAGCTCAAAGTTACACATCCCTCTATTCAGAACTTCTTTAGCCCAAATGAGTGTAAAGTTCAAATCCATCAATGTTTGGACTAGTCTCCCCACTCCCTAAAGAATTTTACTTCTGTGATAACCTTCAAATGTCATCTTCGAGCTCATCTTCTTTCAAATCCCAACTACTTCTAAATATTCTTCTTAATACAGTATATCTCTGGTCTGGTCATGATTTGATTAAATATGCCTTGATTGTCCTTATTAGTTTGTTAACATTTTGAGAAAGGTTCTATTGTACTTTAAAATTCTGGTCTTGGCTAATAATAATTTCTTACTTTTAATCTGTATTACATTATCAGTATTCGATTTTTCGTTATATATAGTTGTTCATTATGTTTATTTCATCATTTGTTATACCTTAGTTCGTTATTTATCATATCACTCTTGTAATCGTCATTTGTTAAGTTAAAAGGAGGAGGGCTTCTATAAACCTTGCAGGCTTGTTGCCTCCCCCTGCACATTCTTTTGTACTTTCAATCAATTCATTATTGTTTATGTTTTTATGTGCAAATAAATAAAACAAAACAAAAACAAAAAACAAGTAAATTTTATGGATGACACCAGCGCGCACATTGATTTTCGCCAGATTTTGAAATTTAAAAGATTTTTATCCATCAGCAATGGTCAATATACCGAAAATGGGGCTAAATGTTGCGAATGTTGCCTGTCAGTTCCATCGCAAGAACGTTCTATATGCTGTAACAGTTGTACTCGTCGGAATGTTGAAAAATCTGTAGAAATAATGTTGTAGATTTAGTGTGTATGCAATCTCCAAAAAAGATTGCTCCTCTTCACAAGCTTACAGGAACACACACATACACAGTACAGCCCTCATACCAAACTTGTAGTTGGAATTAGTTTGTAATTGCTGTGACATTATATTGTCAACAACTTGTATTGCAACTGGCCGATGTGTTATTCTTGAATGAAACAATTCGATAACAAGGTCAGATGAAGTAACTTATGCCATGCGGTTTAGGTAGACCATTGTCTAGCTGTCTGTCCGTTGAAGACAGAATAAAAAGGCGGGGGATTTCCGAGATGTGTCTTTATTCAGACGGTCAGGACAGCGGAGAGAACTTCAGTTGAGGCAAAGTGAGCAGAGCCAGCATTGTGTAGTCACAGTCAGTCTGCCCCATGACTCAGGGGAGTCCAGTGCCTAGTGTACGGAAAACCTTGTCTCTGCGTTCTTGATGTGCTATGCAAACCCGGATGTAAATTTATCATGATTATAATGTTGACGTCATTGTTAGTGTTTTATTGAATATAGTCATGAAGTACTTGGTTGTAATACCATGTTTTGTCGCTACCATTCCTTTTAAATGCTTTATGGTATTCACTTTGAAAATGTAGATATCTTTTTTTTGCCCGCCCTTGTTTTTCTGACCGCACCCAATTTGGAGTCTGCAGAGGATGTCATCCATATAATCTACCTGGTGTGGCCTATTTCCATAAAGTCTACAGAACGAGAACGCCGAGGGTCGGAATGTGGGAATCAATTCCGAAATACTCAGCCCGAGCACAAAGTACTGCAGTGGAAAACAATCGTTCGGAGACCTCATATCTTCATGAGACATAAATTGCGCAAATTAGGCCCTCATTTGCATAATTTATATTCAACCATATTCACTGCCACAGAACTTCCAAATGTCAAAAAGTATAAAATTCCAGTTATCAACAAATATGTAATTACAGTATTTTCTCATTGATTATGCAAATTAGGTCTTATTTTGCATAGCTTTTATCTATCAATATGCTTTATTTCCCGGTTCCATATGTTGCATTTTTAAACTGTCGTACCATTGAATGGTGTGGGTTTATAAGATTTCTCCATTAATTATGAAAATTAGATTCTGATTTGCATTGTTACCATTTCATCATATCAAATAACACTTAAGCTATCCACGTAATAGAAACAAGTTTACACGTTTGGCTGTGCATGTATATCCCTTTGTGATTTGACCAGTAGATGTCGGGCCTCTGGGGAATATTTGAACCAGTTTCGAAACTAACAGGTGAAAACTGTAACAACACGCCTAGAATGAAAATATAGATTTTCCTCGTAAGTTACTCAAATGTCAATGGGACCGCCTTCTTTTGTGACTCAAAACAGTTTCAAACATATTGGTGGTATTGCGCCTTTACACTAACAGGTATCTACTAATTAGTTTTGTACCGCGTTTGCCGATTTTTAGCGCACCTTTTTGGTTAACTTATTGAAGATTTTTGAAACATTTTGGTGCATTGCTGACAATGCGTCGTGCAGATATGCAGAGTCACTAACAATGCAGTGAATGGGAACCGGTTTGGGATTTTGGGATTCGGTGCAATTAAACGGAATGTGTGTTAATCCGAGGTGCAATTACAGTAAGTGTCTTCTTCTGTATCATAAAGATCAATTAACACGTTCTCAAGTTTTGTAGTAACTGTATATTGTATTGGTATATGTAGGAGAACACATTCCCCAACCTTGATATCAGTCTCAGGTCTCTGTAAACCGTTGATCAATCTTGGAAGTTAGCAGAAATGGAGTAGGCAACAATTTGACCGTATATCAACCAAATTGATCTGTACTACTGATCGCTAAGAATTCCCGAATAACAGCTTTTTTATCAAAAATCAATCAAAACAGGTTATGTTTAAACATTTGCTGCACCTTTAAACATATGATTATGCAGGTTTATCTAAATATCATTTAAATCAAGATAAAGATGTAAATTATATGTCAAAGGCATGTAGAATATATGTTAATTAGTTGGCGTTTCTGTAGGCCAAAGATGGTGTATTCCTGACGAGATTGAGCCTTTGCAGATACAAATTCGCCATCTTTAAAAATGACCGTTTCCATGGCAACCGGTGACCACCAGTTAACCCAAAACTTACCCATTTTCTACAATTGCACCAAGGCCTTACTACCACCCAAAAGTTTGTAAAAAATCGACATTTTGTCCTTTGCTACTAGGTATTTTACAGACAGACCCTCTTAAAATTACCCATGATGCATTGTGATATTTGCGGCGATTTGATAACATGGCCGTTGGGTGTAATTCCTAAAACCCTTATAACTCCTGATATTTTTGACGGATTTTGTTGATTCAAAGCCCAAAATGCAGAAAATGATATGGCCTATCAACATAATGTATAACACAAGACCCCATAGGTAGCCCAAATAAATGTCTGATTTTGGAAAGTAAACAATACATTTTTTTTACACAAAATTACCCCCAAAAATGGACTTAAAAGGCTCATAGCTTCTTATAGAGTCAAATTATCAACCAAAAACATACTATTTCGTGATTCCTGTGGTATCTTTTGCCTACAAACCAATTTTCACCGAAAATTATCGTTGTTTGATATTTTGTCCCAGTCCTCTGAATTAAGTCCCAAAAATCGAAGTCCATTTTGATGACGTCACCATATCACGTGATAATTCCTGAAAAGCTGGACTTTTGACATTATTATCATGCATAATTATAAAGTAGAGGAATCAACCTTTTCAAAAAAGTAAGTCACCCTTTGTCCCTCTGTTTGGTACCAAAAAGCTGCTTGGCCCATGGACTAAAGTGGGTATCTCACTGGACTGTGCCAATACAAATTTCACCAAGTATTTGCAAACTGGCGCAAAGCGGCGCAATCAATGCATATCTATTTTTTTACATATTTTGCATATCGCACACTCGTTTTTGATGCAATGACAACAATGCTATTTTCGACAAAAGCTATTTTGTATATATCTTGTATCTGATTTGGAGCCGAAACTGATAGAATGTGACATTCTGGGCGCGGCCATTTTGTTTGTAGAGGTCACGTATTTTACCCCAAGATCTGTGTGACAAGGCGCTGTGACCGCAAGGGAACTTGACGCAAATTTGCAAAGCTGACGCTATTTTCTAGCGCAAATTGGCGCTGTCTAGTCACATACTGTAATTCGCTTTACCTCCACGGTAGCAAAATTTCACGGTATAAGGAAAATGAACATTTTCACTGAACTTTAACTTCACGGTAGCGGCAAGTGATTTACAGAACGCGTGTGTGAAGGAATCATAAATAATAGCAACATATTTTTTTACGGTGATGGTAAGTTCACGGTACAGAGGTGACCTTAAAAACAGTGAACATAAAGTTAAAGTGAAAGAAACAAAAATTACGGTACCCGCTTAACCATACATTTGGCCATTGATTTATTAGACATAACCTTTTTTCTCTTTCTTTCAGGACCACCAACAACAAGGGCGCAGACGACAGAAGCTCCTTCAGTTTGTTCCCCGACGGTCCACTTCTGCGAGGATCCTGACTATCTTGCCACTGGCATATCTGGACTCTGCATCAGAAAGGTGAACTGTAACGGATGCGCAGCACAATACCAAGCGGCTCGAGCCACCTGCGAAGCCGAAGGTGCTTCGCTTTTGGCTCGCCTTACCCAGGAAAAATTCCAAAAGTTACAGGATGAGGATTTTTACAATCTACAGGGATCCTGGATAGGACTTGATGATATAGCGGTTGAGGGAACGTATGTGTGGAATGACGGGTCACCTCTGGGGTCCTTTCAACCGTTTCATCCGACAGTACCGAACGACGAGGCAACCGACTGTGTCATCGTTGGAAAAAATGTCGGGTCAGCATGGGCACCCTACAACTGTGACAACGAAGTACGGTACATCTGCCAAAAACGTACGTTTCTGACATTTCTCTTTGACCTAACTGGCCCGGTGCAATCAGGGCACGTTGATTAAATGTATAAGTCACAGTAGAGTTTGGAATCCAGTAGAATTCGGAATTCTCTTAAAGAAATTAAAAATCCGGTCTCTCCCAGTAGAGATTGGAATTCTAAAACTGAACTGAATCTGAATTGGATTCAGCAACGGTAGCTCAAGCAAGTTTTGTGAACGGTCAGACACTTTAGCCTGCTTAGGAGGCTAGCGATGACCCACAGGGCACTATGGTGACAAATGAGATTATGAGCATCTGAGTAGACCTGAATATGTAATTACTACTCTATACAATGTAACGTCTCCGCAAGATTACATAAGAAGGGTAACAGTGCAATGGCCTAGGGGCTAGAGTGTTCGCATTGCATTCGCAAGGTCAGGCGGTCAGCTGGGCCAAACAAAACACTTGAAAGATGGTATGCCGCTTTGTTTGCTTAGCGCTCAGCACTGATGAGAGAGAGTATGGGAATAGAGTACACTCCACTACCAGTGGACTAGACCCATAATGTAGTGGCCTGTTTGGCCCAAGGGCTATACTAACGGATATGTGTAACGCCCCAATATACGGAAAAGTGTTGAATTTTAACTAGTGTAAATATTGACATAACATGTGTAAACATTGACCTTTATTTACAGCTTCAAGTTGCCCTAACGTCACATCCGCTCTAACAACTACCGCAAATGCAACGTCAGCACAAGCTACTAGTAAGTTGACTGCGGGTAAATATCTGCCTTATTCTATTCATTAATTAGTTTTTGGGACTAAAACGTGGCCCGTAGTCTCCAGCTTTGAACAAGTTGGTTAGTAAACACAACGATATAATAGGTGTCATTGCAATATCGACAGAACAGTTTCTTAGAGAATCAACGATATAACATTTCTTATAAAGCACTGATACCTATACGTAGCAACATTACAAGTGGCGTTTTCAAAACAACTAGGACACCAACTCCTTTTACCTCTGTCGACAAACCTACTACAGAAACTTTACTTTCTACTTCTAGCACGACTTCAGGCTTGAGACTATTATAGATAGCATTATGTAGATGGTAGTTCCCAGCAATAGTGTAGAACCTTTATTCCCAGTAGTGTCGAGACAACTACTTTACCCCCTACTGCCAAGACGACATCCGCTGTTGAGACACCTGTTAGCTGTGACTACAGTTCTCCCAACTACTTTAGAGACAACACCGTCTGATACAACAGTCCCCCCTTCCACAGTGGAGACAACACCTCCACCTACAACTTTTGAAACAACAGCTTCCACCACGACAGTCGAGACGACAACGTCTCTTACCACGGTCGATACAACAATTTCACCAACTACTGTCGTAACAACCGTCCAACCGACGACGGTCGAAACGACGGTTCCTTTGACAACTATCGAAACAACAGCTCCCCCAACAACCGTAGAAACAACGGCTCCTCCGACAACCATCCTAACAACAGCCCTACCAACGACTATTGAAACAACAGAACCTCCTACAACTGAAGTAACAACGGCTCCGCCCACAACTGTCGTCACAACAGCCCCACCTACAACCATAGAAACAACGGCTCCTCCCACAACCATCCTAACAACATCCCCACCAACGACTATTGAAACAACAGAACCTCCTACAACTGAAGTAACAACGGCTCCGCCCACAACTGTCATCACAACAGCCCCACCTACAACCATAGAAACTACGGCTCCTCCCACAACCATCCTAACAACAGCCCCACCAACCACTATTGAAACAACAACTGAAGTAACAACAGCTCCACCAACGGCGGTCGAAACGACAGTTTCCCCGACAACCGTTGTCACAACAGCTCCACCCACAACTGTCGACACAACATCCGCACCAACGACAATCAAAACGACAGCTCCACCAACAACTGTTGTAACGACAGTCCCGTCGACGACTATGGAAACAACAGCTCCTCCTACAACTGTCTTAACAACAATGCCACCAACGACCGTGGATACAACAACTCCTCTCACAACCGTCGTCACAACAGCTCCACCCACAACTGTCGTCACAACAGCCCCACCAACAACCGTAGAAACAACGGCTCCTCCAACAACCATCCTAACAACATCCCCACCAACGACTGTTGAAACAACAGCTCCCCTCACAACTGTCGTCACAACGGCCCCACCAACGACTGTTGAAACAACAGCTCCCGCCACTACCGTCGTCACAACAGCTCCACCCACAACTATCATAACAACATCCTCACCAACGACTATTGAAACAACCGCTCCACCTACAACCGTGGAAACAACAGCTTCTCCAACAACTGTTGTAACAACAGTCCCGTCGACGACTATTGAAACAACAGCTCCACCCACAACATCCCCCAAAACGACAATCGAAACAACAGCTCCACCAACAACTGTTGTAACAACAGTCCCGTCGACGACTTTTGAAACAACAGCTCCTCCTACAACTGTCTTAACAACAATGCCACCAACGTCTGTGGATACAACAGCTCCACCCACAACTGTCGTAACAACAGCCCCAACAACGACTATTGAAACAACCGCCCCAATTACAACCGTGAAAACAACAGCTTCTCCTACAACAATCGTCACAACAGCCCCACCAACGACTATTGGAACAACAGCTCCTCCCACAACTGTCTTAACAACAGCCCCATCAACGACTTTTGAAACAACGGCTGCACCCACAACCATGGAAACAACAGCTTCTTCTACAACAATCGCCACAACAGCCCTACCTACAACTGTCGTAACAACGGCTTCACCAACGACTATTGAAACAACAGAACCTCCGACAACCGTTGTCACAACAGCTCCATTGACGACTATTGAAACAACAGAACCTCCTACAACTGTCTTAACAACAGCTCCACCAACGACTATTGATACAACAGCTCCACCCACAACCGTCGTAACAACGGCTTCACCCACAACTGTCATAACCACCGTCTCGCCGACGACTTTTGAAACGACGGTTCTTCCAACAACCGTCGAAACAACAGTTCCCTCCACAACTGTGAAAACAACGGCCCCGTCAACGACGGACAAAGCGACGACTATTCCTACAACAGCCATTACAACAGCCCCTCCCACAACTGTCGTGACAACAGATCCATCAACCACCATTAAAACAACATCTCCACCGACAACAGCTATAACAACAGCTCTACCAACGACAGTAGAAACTACTGTTACTCCCACAACTGTCGAAACAACAGTCCCGCCATCGACAGTCAAAACGACGGCTCCTACAACCGTCAAAACAACAGCTCCTCAGACAACAATCGTAACAACAGCCCCTACAACAACTGTTGAAACAACAGCCTCACTCACGACTGTTGAAACAACAGCTCCACCAACAACCACCATAACAACAACTCCTACAACTGTCAGGACAACAGGCCCGCCCACTACAATCGAAACAACAGCTCCACCTACCACAGTTGAGACCACAACTTCACTCACAACTACCGAGGCAACAACCTTCCCCACCACCGGTAAGACAACGTCTTTGAATAGGTTCAAAACGATTCGTACTACTGATATAGAAAATGCACCCTTCACTTTTGATAATCCAGCTTATCCCCTCGCTTCACATTATTAACACATTGCTTCGCATTATCAACACGTTGCTTCACGTTAATACAACAGCTTCGCCCACAAACGCCGAGATGACAACTTAACCCACTACTGTTGAGATAACGGCGCATCCCACAACCTGCCAGACCGTCTCCATCCACTACAGACGAGACAACAGTATTGCCAACAAAACAGCTCTTCCAACGACTGTGATGACACCTGTACCATTTACTGAGTCGTGGACAGTGCAATTCGTGCTTAACCGCTATTTCAACAGCTTGTCCATGTTTAATAATTCACCTGCCATACTCAATATTCGAGGGAAAAGGTTTCTCGGTGTTGCTTTACTTATCATAACATACACTGCACTGTTTATCACATTAGGCTTGTAGTTCGCAGTAAAATGTTATTCTCAATGACATGTTGATTTTACTCATGCATCCTGTTGAATATCTGTCATCTAGTTTTACTTTATTTTACCTTGCTTTAATTCATTACATTTGAATCAACACATGCAATGTTCAATGATAATACAGTTGTTTGTCAATCATGTCTGGGTATCAAATGCAATTCCTTATGACTTTTTTGTTTGCCATGCCTTGTCTATGCTTTATGTATTTTCTTATGTGATATTATCATGTTGTTCTATGATATGTATACTTTAGGGTAGTAATGGTCATCTTTTGTGACATTTCCGTGTATTGTTTATCTTAATTCTCATGTTTTGTATCATTATGTAATAGATAAAATAATCTTCTACATTTAAACTTTATACCAACATTTACCTTTCCTTAACGATGCTAAGAGTTCATTTTTGTTTCATCTGATTTTGATTTGGCTAGCTCTATTCTAACAACATGTGATGTTTGATTGTGTCCCAATTATTTGAATCCGTTTCCTTATCTGTATACACTTCATCGACCCGGTATAAGCGCACCTCCGCACCGCTTGGTACACATCTGGCCCACCCGATGGACCTCTAGCCTGCCCGCCTCCATCTTTGGACCATCCGCAGCGTCTTTGGATCACCGGGGCACTCAGATACCGCATTTAGCCGTTTGGCGCCACGAAAGTGGTTGACATATTTTCACTGCTCTTGATTCAGTTGTACCGGCATATCTTAGAAACACCAAAACCTCTTCGCTAGGATATTACCCCTGAAATGCCTTTAGCACCAGGTTGCATGCGCTGTAGTTTACATTGGAAGAGCCCTGCAAACATCCGGAAAAAACTTTGTTTTGGGGTCTTCAGTGATATAAGGAGCTTAAGAGGAGCCAGTTCGACTGAAAGACACATTAAGTACAGCAGCCAAACCCCTCTGTCCTTGGTGCTGAAGTAACTTCAGGGCAGTAACAAGATAAAATGTCAGGGTGTTTTACTAAAACTGCCGGGTCATGAACCGTTCAACTTCATCAAGAGATGTAATGAAAATATGTTAGACATGGCGGCAACTACACATCATGCATCAAGATTCTATTTGTTGTGGAATAGGTGATGCGTTAAATTGTTAAAGGCAACCTAAGCAATATCAGGGTGCTGAAAGTCATGTATTCAAAATCAATTTTTTTATCCATAGTAAGTTTTTATAATACTATCCCATTGCATATCGACCATCATGGAGCAAAAATATGATGTCGTTGTGTGGTGGGAACTCATTGAAAATCTGAGCAATTCGAGGCCAGCCATCATTTCAAATCTTCCGAACATGCACGATTCTGACCGATAAGTCCCGAACGCTTCCGAAGAAATAATCACGTGGTCATGGCTCAATGCGCTTGGGCATTGTGACGTCACGCGGCCGGAAGTTACCGAAAATTGTCGACAGAAAACGGTTACGGCTGGATTCTGGGCTGATTTTTTGGGGGACCCAATAAATAAAATACTCCTTTTGTGGCTTGCTTCTGTGCTATTTTTAAACGCCCAAAGTATGAAATAATGATGCAGATGTGCTAATATAGGGAAGTAAATCTGAATTTCAATCTCACCAAACAGAATTGTTTTCCTCAGAATATTTCAAGTTTTGCCCCCTGAAATCGCTTAGGGCACCTTTAAAGCCAAACGACTAATAGCGGTGTTCGGCTACTCTGGTTAGTCTAAAGGTATTGTTGCAGATGGTCCAGAGGTGGAAGGGATTGATGCAAAGGTGTACGCTTGCGTTCCAGAGGTCCGCCGATATGGGGGTGATTAGAACACGTAAATTATAAAATGCGATAGTCAATGTCACTTTGTTACCTTCATCCTTGCGTTTGTTATTGACTTTCCATAGCCCAACCGACCACCATGGAGACATCAGCTCCCGAATCAACTACAGAGACAACACTGTGTCCAACTTGTCCAACCACTGTTCATACAACAGTCCCTCCCACAACAGGTCAGACAACAGTCCCTGCTACAACTATTAAGAGCACACTCCCTCCTACCACTGCTGAGACAACACTCCCTCCTACTACCGCTGAGACAACAGTCCCTCCTACTACTGTTCAAACGACACTCCCTCCTTCAACTGTTGAGACAACAGCTCGTGTTACCACTGCTGAGACAACACTCTCTCCTACTACCGCTGACACAACAGTCCCTCCTACTACTGTTCAAACGACCCTCCCTCCTACCACTATTCAAACGACACTCCCTCCTACAACTGTTGAGACAACAGCCCGTCTTACCACTGCTGAGACAACACTCCCTCCTACTATCGCTGAGACAACAGTCCCTCCTACTGCTGTTCAAACGACACTCCCTTCTACAACTGTTGAGACAACACCCCGTCTTACCACTGCTGAGACAACACTCATTCCCACTACCGCTGAAACAACAGTCCCTCCTACTACTGTTCAAACGACCCTCCCTCCTACAACTGTTCAAACGACACTCCCTCCTACAACTGTTGAGACAACAGCCCCTCTTACCACTGCTGAAACAACACTCCCTCCTACAACCGCTGAGACAACAGTCCCTCCTACTACTGTTCAAACGACACTCCCTTCTACAACTGTTGAGACAACACCCCGTCTTACCACTGCTGAGACAACACTCCCTCATACTACCGCTGAGACAACAGTCCCTCCTACAACTGTTCAAACGACCCTCCCTCCTACAACTGTTCAAACGACCCTCCTTCCTACAACTGTTCAAACGACACTCCCTCCTACAAGTCTTGAGACAACAGCCCGTCTTACCACTGCTGTTGATACAACAGCCCCTCATACTACCGCTGAGACAACACTCCCTCCTTCTACTGTTCAAACGACCCTCCCTCCTACAACTGTTCAAACGACACTCCCTCCTACATCTGTTCAATCGACACTCCCTCCTACAACTGTTGAGACAACAGCCCCTCAAAGTACAGCTCAGACAACAGTCCCTTCTACAACTGTTGATACAACAGCTCCACCTACTACTGCTAAGACAACATTCCCTCAAACTACAGTTCAGACAACAGTCCCTCCTACTACTATTCAAACGACCCTCCCTCCTACAACTGTTCAAACGACACTCCCTCCTACAACTGTTGAGACAACAGCCCCACCTACGACTGATGAGACAACGCTCCCTCAAACCACAGTTCATACAACAGCCCCTTCTACAACTGTTGAGACAACAGCCCCACATTCCACTGCCGAGACAACAGCCCCACCTACCACTGATGAGACAACAGCCCTACTTACTGCTGTTGAGACGACAGTCCCTCCTTCAACTGTTGAGACAACAGTCCCTTTCACGACAATCGGGACAACACTCCCTCCTACTACTACTGAGACAAGCGTTCATCCCACTATCATGCAGACCACAGTACCTACCACTACTATCCAAACAACAGCACTGCCCACTATCATTCACACAACAGGCCCTCCCACTACCTTTAAAACAACAATCATCAAGACAACAGCCCCACCCTCTACTGTTGAAACAACTGATCATACAACGGTACTTCTTACCACTGGTAAGAAAAGCGTAAAAGAGTTGCACAGATTGTAGAGAAGACGTAATGCCTACTCACTACCTTGGAGAGAGGGACTCCTCCACACTGCACTCCCTTACAATGCATTTAGACATCAGCATCACCTGCCAGCATGCCCAGACTCTGCTAGACTAGATAGAAGAGCACCAGCATCTTCAAATTTGCTATTTTGTTACGCTGCTACTATAAAGAGTCAACAACAATACCCATAAAACCATATTTACTTTTTCTCTCCCAATGTTAATAGTTGACATAGGGTTTCTTTCACTCTACCAACAGCTCCACCAGCTACAACGGAGACAACAGTCCCTCCTACCACTGTTGAGACAACAGCCCCTCTTACCACTGCTGAGACAACAGTCCCTCCTACTACCATCGTGACATCAGTCCCTCCTACGACTGTTCAGACAACAGCAACAACCCAAGTTACCACCGGTAAGACATCAGCTCCATTCTATATTTTTTAGTACGCATGCATTATGAAATGCGATAGTCAATGACACTTTGTTACCTTCATCCTTGCGTTTGTTATTGACCTTCCATAGCCCAACCGACTACCATGGAGACATCAGCTCCCGCAACTAGTACAGAGACAACACTGTGTCCAACTTGTCCAACCACTGTTCATACTACAGTCCCTAGCACAACAGGTCAAACAGCAGTCCCTCCTACAACTATTCAGAGCACACTCCCTCATACCACTGCTGAGACAACACTCCCTCCTACTACCGCTGAGACAACAGTGCCTCCTACTACTGTTCAAACGACTCTCCCTCCTACAACTGTTCAAACGACACTCCCTCCTTCAACTGTTGAGACAACAGCCCGTCTTACCACTGCTGAGACAACACTCCATCCTACTACCGCTGAGACAACACTCCCTCCTACTACTGTTCAAACGACCCTCCCTCCTACAACTGTTCAAACGACACTCCCTCCTACAACTGTTGAGACAACA
The DNA here is from genome assembly GCA_035149815.1 of Branchiostoma lanceolatum. Taxonomy (NCBI): domain Eukaryota; kingdom Metazoa; phylum Chordata; class Leptocardii; order Amphioxiformes; family Branchiostomatidae; genus Branchiostoma; species Branchiostoma lanceolatum. The sequence continues at coordinate 7,814,608 of CM068878.1, forward strand.
GCCCGTCTTACCACTGCTGAGACAACACTCATTCCCACTACCGCTGAAACAACAGTCCCTCCTACTACTGTTCAAACGACCCTCCCTCCTACAACTGTTCAAACGACACTCCCTCCTTCAACTGTTGAGACAACAGCCCGTCTTACCACTGCTGAGACAACACTCCCTCCTACTACCGCTGAGACAACAGTCCCTCCTACTACTGTTCAAACGACCCTCCCTCCTACAACTGTTCAAACGACACTCCCTCCTACAACTGTTGAGACAACAGCCCGTCTTACCACTGCTGAGACAACATTCATTCCCACTACCGCTGAAACAACAGTCCCTCCTACTACTGTTCAAACGACTCTCCCTCCTACTACTGTTCAAACGACACTCCCTCCTACAACTGTTGAGACAACAGCCCCTCTTACCACTGCTGAGACAACATTCCCTCCTACTACCGCTGAGACAACAGTCCCTCCTACTACTGTTCAAACGACACTCCCTTCTACAACTGTTGAGACAACACCCCGTCTTACCACTGCTGAGACAACACTCCCTCATACTACCGCTGAGACAACAGTCCCTCCTACAACTGTTCAAACGACCCTCCCTCCTACAACTGTTCAAACGACCCTCCTTCCTACAACTGTTCAAACGACACTCCCTCCTACAAGTCTTGAGACAACAGCCCGTCTTACCACTGCTGTTGATGCAACAGCCCCTCATACTACCGCTGAGACAACAGTCCCTCCTTCTACTGTTCAAACGACCCTCTCTCCTACAACTGTTCAAACGACCCTCCCTCCTACAACTGTTCAAACGACACTCCCTCCTACAACTGTTGAGACAACAGCCCCTCAAAGTACAGCTCAGACAACAGTCCCTTCTACAACTGTTGAGACAACAGCTCCACCTACCACTGCTAAGACAACATTCCCTCAAACTACAGTTCAGACAACAGTCCCTCCTACTACTATTCAAACGACCCTCCCTCCTACAACTGTTCAAACGACACTCCCTCCTACAACTGTTGAGACAACAGCCCCACCTACGACTGATGAGACAACGCTCCCTCAAACTACAGTTCAGACAACAGCCCCTTCTACAACTGTTGAGACAACAGCCCCACATTCCACTGCCGAGACAACAGCCCCACCTACCACTGATGAGACAACAGCCCTACTTACTGCTGTTGAGACGACAGTCCCTCCTTCAACTGTTGAGACAACAGTCCCTTTCACGACAATCGGGACAACACTCCCTCCTACTACTACTGAGACAAGCGTTCATCCCACTATCATGCAGACCACAGTACCTACCACTACTATCCAAACAACAGCACTGCCCACTATCATTCACACAACAGGCCCTCCCACTACCTTTAAAACAACAATCATCAAGACAACAGCCCCACCCTCTACTGTTGAAACAACTGATCATACAACGGTACTTCTTACCACTGGTAAGAAAAGCGTAAAAGAGTTGCACAGATTGTAGAGAAGACGTAATGCCTACTCACTACCTTGGAGAGAGGGACTCCTCCACACTGCACTCCCTTACAATGCATTTAGACATCAGCATCACCTGCCAGCATGCCCAGACTCTGCTAGACTAGATAGAAGAGCACCAGCATCTTCAAATTTGCTATTTTGTTACGCCGCTACTATAAAGAGTCAACAACAATACCCATTAAACCATATTTACTTTTTCTCTCCCAATGTTAATAGTTGACATAGGGTTTCTTTCACTCTACCAACAGCTCCACCAGCTACCACGGAGACAACAGTCCCTCCTACCACTGTTGAGACAGCAGCCCCTCTTACCACTGCTGAGACAACAGTCCCTCCTACTACCATCGTGACATTAGTCACTCCTACGACTGTTCAGACAACAGCAACAACCCAAGTTACCACCGGTAAGACATCAGCTCCATTCTATATTTTTTAGTACGCATGCACTATGAAATGCAATAGTCAATGAAACTTTGTTACCTTCATCCTTGCGTTTGTTATTGACTTTCCATAGCCCAACCGACTACCATGGAGACATCAGCTCCCGCAACTAGTACAGAGACAACACTGTGTCCAACTTGTCCAACCACTGTTCATACTACAGTCCCTCCCACAACAGGTCAGACAGCAGTCCCTCCTACAACTATTCAGAGCACACTCCCTCATACCACTGCTGAGACAACACTCCCTCCTACTACCGCTGAGACAACAGTGCCTCCTACTACTGTTCAAACGACTCTCCCTCCTACAACTGTTCAAACGACACTCCCTCCTTCAACTGTTGAGACAACAGCCCGACTTACCACTACTGAGACAACACTCCCTCCTACTACCGCTGAGACAACAGTCCCTCCTTATACTGTTCAAACGACCCTCCCTCCTACAACTGTTCAAACGACACTCCCTCCTACAACTGTTGAGACAACAGCCCGTCTTACCGCTGCTGAGACAACACTTCCTCCTACTACCGCTGAGACAACAGTCCCTCCTACTACTGTTCAAACGACCCTACCTCCTACAACTGTTCAAGCGACCCACCCTCCTACAACTGTTCAAATGACCCTCCCTCCTACAACTGTTCAAACGACACTCCTTCCTACAACTGTAGAGACAACAGCACCTCTTACCACTGCCGAGACAACACTCCCTCCCACTACCGCTGAAACAACAGTCCCCTCTACTACTGTTCAGACGACTCTCCCTCCTACTATTGTTCAAACGACACTCCCTCCGACGACTGTTGAGACAACAGCCCCTCATACCACTGCGGAGACAACACTCCCTCCTACTACCGCTGAAACAACAGTCCCCTCTACTACTGTTCAAACGACTCTCCCTCCTACTATTGTTCAAACGACACTCCCTCCTACAACTGCTGAGACAACACTCCCTCCTACAACTGTTGAGACAACAGCCCCTTATACCACTGCTGAGACGACACTCCCTCCTACAACTGTTGAGACTATAGCCCCTCATACCACTGCTGAGACAACACTCCCTCCTAGTACCGCTGAAACAACAGTCCCTCCTACTACTGTACAAACGACACTCCCTCCTACAATTGTTGAGACAACAGCCCCTCATACAACTGCCGAGACAACACTCCCTCCTACTACCGCTGAAACAACAGTCCCTCCTACTACTGTTCAAACGACACTCCCTCCTACAACTGTTGAGACAACAGCCCCTCATAGCACTGCCGATACAACACTCCCTCCTATTACCGCTGAAACAACAGTCCCTCCTACTACTGTTCAAACGACCCTCCCTCCTACTACTGTTCAAACGACACTCCCTCCTACAACTGTTGAGACAACAGCCCCTCATACCACTGCCGAGACATCACTCCCTCCTACTACCGCTGAAACAACAGTCCCTTCTACTACTGTTCAAACGACCCTCCCTCCTACATCTGTAGAGACAACAGCTCCTCATACCACTGCTGAGACGACACTCCCTCCTACAACTGTTGAGACTACAGCCCCTCATACCACTGCTGAGACAACACTCCCTCCTAGTACCGCTGAAACAACAGTCACTCCTACTACTGTTCAAACAACCCTCCCTCCTACTACGGTTCACACGACAAACCCTCCTACCACTGTTGAGACAACAGCCGCTCATACCACTTCTGAGACAACAGTCCCTCCTACTACTGTTCAAACGACCCTCCCTCCTACTACTGTTCAAACGACCCTCCCTCCTACTACTGTTCAAAGGACACTCCCTCATACACCTGTTGAGACAACAGCCCCTCTTACAACTGCCCAGACAACACTCCCTCCTACTACCGCTGAAACGACCCTCCCTCCTACAACTGTTCAAACGACCCTCCCTCCTACTACTGTTCAAACGACCCTCTCTCCTACAACTGTTGAGACAACAGCCCCTCATACCACTGCCGCGACAAAACTCCCTCCTACTACCACTGAAACAACAGTCCCTCCTACTACTGTTCGAACGACACTCCCTCCTACAACTGTTGAAACTACAGCCCCTCATACCACTGCTGATACAACACTCCCTCCTACTACTGCTGAAACGACAGTCCCTCCTACTACTGTTCAAACGACCCTCCCTCCAACTACTGTTCAAACGACACTCCCTCCTACAATTGTTGAGACAACAGCCCCTCATACCACTGCCGATACAACATTCCCTCATACTACCGATGAAACGACAGTCCCTCCTACTACTGTTCAAACGACCCTCCCTCCTACTACTGTTCAAACGACACTCCCTCCTACAACTGTTGAGACAACAGCCCTTCATACCACAGCTAAGACAACACTCACTCCTACTACCGCTGAAACAACAGTCACTTCTACTACTGTTCAAACGACCCTCCCTCCTACATCTGTAGAGACAACAGCTCCTCATACCACTGCTGAGACGACACTCCCTCCTACAACTGTTGAGACTACAGCTCCTCATACCACTGCTGAGACAACACTCCCTCCTAGTACCGCTGAAACAACAGTCACTCCTACTACTGTTCAAACGACCCTCCCTCCTACTACTGTTCACACGACAAACCCTCCTACAACTGTTGAGACAACAGCCGCTCATACCACTTCTGTGACAACACTCCCTCCTACTACCGCTGTAACAACAGTCCCTCCTAATACTGTTCAAACGACACTCCCTCCTACAACTGTTGAGACAACAGCTCCTCCTACAACTGCCGAGACATCACTCCCTCCTACTACCGCTGAAACAACAGTCTCTCCTACTATTGTTCAAACTACCCTCCCTCCTACTTCTGTTCAAACGACCCTCCCTCCTACAACTGTTGAGACAACAGCCCCTCTTACCACTGCCGAGACATCACTCCCTCCTAATACCGATGAAACAACAGTCCCTCCTACTACTGTTCAAACGACCCTCCCTCCTTCTACTGTTCAAACGACACTCCCTCCTACAACTGTTGAGACAACAGCCCCTCATACCACTGCCGATACAACACTCCCTCCTACTACCGCTGAAACAACAGTCCCCCTTACTACGGTTCAAACAATTCTCCCTCCTACTACTGTTCAAATGACACTCCCTCCTACAACTGTTGAGACAACAGCCCTTCATACCACAGCTGAGACAACACTCCCTCCTACTACCGCTGAAACAACAGTCCCTTCTTCTACTGTTCAAACGACCCTCACTCCTACAATTGTAGAGAAAACAGCCCCTCTTACCACTGCCGATACAACACTCCCTCCTACTACCGCTAAAACAACAGTTCCTTCTTCTACTGTTCAAACGACCCTCCCTCCGACAACTGCTGAGACAACACTCCCTCCTACAACTGATGAGACAACCGCCCATTTTACCACTGCTGAGATGACATTCCCTCTTACAACTGTTGAGACTACAGCCCCTCATACCACTGCTGATACAACACTCCCTCCTACTACTGTTCAAACGACACTCCCTCCTACAACTGTTGAGACAACAGCCCCTCATACCACCGCTGAAACAACACTCCCTCCTACTACCGCTAAAACGTTAGTCCCTCCTACTACTGTTCAAACGACACTCCCTCTTACTACTGTTCAAACGACACTCCCTCCTACATCTGTTGAGACAATTGTCCCTCATACAACTGCTGAGACAACAATCCCTCATACTACCGCTGAAACAACAGTCCCTTCTTCTACTGTTCAAACGGCACTCCCTCCTACAACTGCTGAGACAACACTCTCTCCTACTACCGATGAGACAACAGTCCCTCCTACTACTGTTCAAACGACCCTCCCTCCTACTACTGTTCAAACGACACTCCCTCCTACAACTGTTGAGACAAAAGGCCCTCATACCACTGCCGAGACAACACTCCCTCCTACTACCGCTGAAAAAACAGTCCCTCCTACCACCGTTAAAACGACCGATGAGACAACAGTCCCTCCTACTACTGTTCAAACGACCCTTCCTCCTACAACTGTTCAAACGACACTCCCTCCTACAACTGTTGAGACAACAGCCTTTCATACCACTTCTGAGACAACACTCCCTCCTACAACTGTTGAAACAACAGTCCCTTCTTCTACCGCTGAAACAACAGTCCCTCTTACTACTGTTCAAAGGACTCTTCCTCCTGCTACCGTTCAAACGACCCTCCCTCCTACAACTGTTGAGACAACAGTCCTTTTTACCACTGCTAAGACGACACTCCCTCCTACAACTGTTGAGACTACAGCCCCTCATACCACAGCTGAGACAACACTCCCTTCTACTATTGTTCAAACAACACTCCCTCCTACAACTGTTGAGACAACAGCCCCTCATACCACTGCTGAGACAACAGTCCCTCCTACGACCGCTAAAACAACACTCCCTCCTACTACTGTTCAAACGACCCTCCGTCCTACTACTGTTCAAACGACACTCCCTCCTACAACTGTTGAGACAATAGTCCCTCATACCACTGCTGAGACAACACTTCCTCCTTCTACCGCTGAAATAACAGTCCCTTCTACTACTGTTCAAACGACACTCCCTCCTACAACTGTTCAAACGACACTCCCTCTTACAACTGCTGAAACATCACTCCCTCCTACTACCGCTCAAACAACAGTCCCTCCTACTACTGTTCAAACGACTCTCTTTCCTACAACTGTTCAAACGACCCTCCCCCCTACAACTGTTGAGACAACAGGCCCTCATACCACTGCCGATACAACACTCTCTCCTACTACCGCTGAAACAACAGTCGCTCCTACTACTGTTCAAACGACCCTCCCTCCTACTACTGTTCAAACGACACTCCTTACTACAACTGTTGAGACAACAGCCCCTCATACCACTGGTGAGACAACAGTCCCTCCTACTACCGCTGTAACAACAGTCCCCTCTACTACTGTTCAAACGACACTCCCTCCTACTACTTTTCAAACGACACTCCCTCCTACAACTGTTGAGACAAAAGGCCCTCATGCCACTGCTGAGACAACACTCCCTCCTACTACTGTTGAAAGGACCCCTTTTCCTACAACTGTTGAGACAATAGCCCCTCATACCACTGCTGAGACAACAGTCCCTCATACAACCGCTAAAACAACAGTCCTTCCTACTACTGTTCAAACGACCCTCCCTCCTACTACTGTTCAAACGACACTCCCTCCTACAACTATTAAGACTACAGCCCCTCATACCACTGCCGATACAACACTCCCTCCTACTACTGTTCAAACGACTCTCCTTCCTACAACTGTTCAAACGACCCTCCCTCCTACAACTGTTGAGACAACAGGCCCTCATACCACTGCCGATACAACACTCCCTCCTACTACCGCTGAAACAACAGTCCCTCCTACTACTGTTCAAACGACACTCCCTCCTACAACTGTTGAGACAACAGCCCCTCATATCACTGCCGATACAACACTCCCTCCTATTACCGCTGAAACAACAGTCCCTCCTACTACTGTTCAAACGACCCTCCCTCCTACTACTGTTCAAACGACACTCCCTCCTACAACTGTTGAGACAACAGCCCCTCATACCACTGCCGACACAACACTCCCTCCTACTACCGCTGAAACAACAGTCCCTTCTACTACTGTTCAAACGACCCTCCCTCCTACATCTGTAGAGACAACAGCTCCTCATACCACTGCTGAGACGACACTCCCTCCTACAACTGTTGAGACTACAGCCCCTCATACCACTGCTGAGACAACACTCCCTCCTAGTACCGCTGAAACAACAGTCACTCCTACTACTGTTCAAACAACCCTCCCTCCTACTACGGTTCACACGACAAACCCTCCTACCACTGTTGAGACAACAGCCGCTCATACCACTTCTGAGACAACAGTCCCTCCTACTACTGTTCAAACGACCCTCCCTCCTACTACTGTTCAAACGACCCTCCCTCCTACTACTGTTCAAAGGACACTCCCTCATACACCTGTTGAGACAACAGCCCCTCTTACAACTGCCCAGACAACACTCCCTCCTACTACCGCTGAAACGACCCTCCCTCCTACAACTGTTCAAACGACCCTCCCTCCTACTACTGTTCAAACGACCCTCTCTCCTACAACTGTTGAGACAACAGCCCCTCATACCACTGCCGCGACAAAACTCCCTCCTACTACCACTGAAACAACAGTCCCTCCTACTACTGTTCGAACGACACTCCCTCCTACAACTGTTGAAACTACAGCCCCTCATACCACTGCTGATACAACACTCCCTCCTACTACTGCTGAAACGACAGTCCCTCCTACTACTGTTCAAACGACCCTCCCTCCAACTACTGTTCAAACGACACTCCCTCCTACAATTGTTGAGACAACAGCCCCTCATACCACTGCCGATACAACATTCCCTCATACTACCGATGAAACGACAGTCCCTCCTACTACTGTTCAAACGACCCTCCCTCCTACTACTGTTCAAACGACACTCCCTCCTACAACTGTTGAGACAACAGCCCTTTATACCACAGCTAAGACAACACTCACTCCTACTACCGCTGAAACAACAGTCACTTCTACTACTGTTCAAACGACCCTCCCTCCTACATCTGTAGAGACAACAGCTCCTCATACCACTGCTGAGACGACACTCCCTCCTACAACTGTTGAGACTACAGCTCCTCATACCACTGCTGAGACAACACTCCCTCCTAGTACCGCTGAAACAACAGTCACTCCTACTACTGTTCAAACGACCCTCCCTCCTACTACTGTTCACACGACAAACCCTCCTACAACTGTTGAGACAACAGCCGCTCATACCACTTCTGTGACAACACTCCCTCCTACTACCGCTGTAACAACAGTCCCTCCTAATACTGTTCAAACGACACTCCCTCCTACAACTGTTGAGACAACAGCTCCTCCTACAACTGCCGAGACATCACTCCCTCCTACTACCGCTGAAACAACAGTCTCTCCTACTATTGTTCAAACTACCCTCCCTCCTACTTCTGTTCAAACGACCCTCCCTCCTACAACTGTTGAGACAACAGCCCCTCTTACCACTGCCGAGACATCACTCCCTCCTAATACCGCTGAAACAACAGTCCCTCCTACTACTGTTCAAACGACCCTCCCTCCTTCTACTGTTCAAACGACACTCCCTCCTACAACTGTTGAGACAACAGCCCCTCATACCACTGCCGATACAACACTCCCTCCTACTACCGCTGAAACAACAGTCCCCCTTACTACGGTTCAAACAATTCTCCCTCCTACTACTGTTCAAATGACACTCCCTCCTACAACTGTTGAGACAACAGCCCTTCATACCACAGCTGAGACAACACTCCCTCCTACTACCGCTGAAACAACAGTCCCTTCTACTACTGTTCAAACGACCCTCACTCCTACAATTGTAGAGAAAACAGCCCCTCATACCACTGCCGATACAACATTCCCTCATACTACCGATGAAACGACAGTCCCTCCTACTACTGTTCAAACGACCCTCCCTCCGACAACTGCTGAGACAACACTCCCTCCTACAACTGATGAGACAACCGCCCATTTTACCACAGCTGAGATGACATTCCCTCTTACAACTGTTGAGACTACAGCCCCTCATACCACTGCTGATACAACACTCCCTCCTACTACTGTTCAAACGACACTCCCTCCTACAACTGTTGAGACAACAGCCCCTCATACCACCGCTGAAACAACACTCCCTTCTACTACCGCTAAAACGTTAGTCCCTCCTACTACTGTTCAAACGACACTCCCTCTTACTACTGTTCAAACGACACTCCCTCCTACATCTGTTGAGACAATTGTCCCTCATACAACTGCTGAGACAACAATCCCTCATACTACCGCTGAAACAACAGTCCCTTCTTCTACTGTTCAAACGGCACTCCCTCCTACAACAGCTGAGACAACACTCTCTCCTACTACCGATGAGACAACAGTCCCTCCTACTACTGTTCAAACGACCCTCCCTCCTACTACTGTTCAAACGACACTCCCTCCTACAACTGTTGAGACAAAAGGCCCTCATACCACTGCCGAGACAACACTCCCTCCTACTACCGCTGAAAAAACAGTCCCTCCTACCACCGTTAAAACGACCGATGAGACAACAGTCCCTCCTACTACTGTTCAAACGACCCTTCCTCCTACAACTGTTCAAACGACACTCCCTCCTACAACTGTTGAGACAACAGCCTTTCATACCACTTCTGAGACAACACTCCCTCCTACAACTGTTGAAACAACAGTCCCTTCTTCTACCGCTGAAACAACAGTCCCTCTTACTACTGTTCAAAGGACTCTTCCTCCTGCTACCGTTCAAACGACCCTCCCTCCTACAACTGTTGAGACAACAGTCCCTTTTACCACTGCTAAGACGAAACTCCCTCCTACAACTGTTGAGACTACAGCCCCTCATACCACAGCTGAGACAACACTCCCTTCTACTATTGTTCAAACAACACTCCCTCCTACAACTGTTGAGACAACAGCCCCTCATACCACTGCTGAAACAACAGTCCCTCCTACGACCGCTAAAACAACACTCCCTCCTACTACTGTTCAAACGACCCTCCGTCCTACTACTGTTCAAACGACACTCCCTCCTACAACTGTTGAGACAATAGTCCCTCATACCACTGCTGAGACAACACTCCCTCCTTCTACCGCTGAAATAACAGTCCCTTCTACTACTGTTCAAACGACACTCCCTCCTACAACTGTTCAAACGACACTCCCTCTTACAACTGCTGAAACATCACTCCCTCCTACTACCGCTCAAACAACAGTCCCTCCTACTACTGTTCAAACGACTCTCCTTCCTACAACTGTTCAAACGACCCTCCCCCCTACAACTGTTGAGACAACAGGCCCTCATACCACTGCCGATACAACACTCTCTCCTACTACCGCTGAAACAACAGTCGCTCCTACTACTGTTCAAACGACCCTCCCTCCTACTACTGTTCAAACGACACTCCTTACTACAACTGTTGAGACAACAGCCCCTCATACCACTGGTGAGACAACAGTCCCTCCTACTACCGCTGTAACAACAGTCCCCTCTACTACTGTTCAAACGACACTCCCTCCTACTACTTTTCAAACGACACTCCCTCCTACAACTGTTGAGACAAAAGGCCCTCATGCCACTGCTGAGACAACACTCCCTCCTACTACTGTTGAAAGGACCCCTTTTCCTACAACTGTTGAGACAATAGCCCCTCATACCACTGCTGAGACAACAGTCCCTCATACAACCGCTAAAACAACAGTCCTTCCTACTACTGTTCAAACGACCCTCCCTCCTACTACTGTTCAAACGACACTCCCTCCTACAACTATTAAGACTACAGCCCCTCATACCACTGCCGATACAACACTCCCTCCTACTACTGTTCAAACGACTCTCCTTCCTACAACTGTTCAAACGACCCTCCCTCCTACAACTGTTGAGACAACAGGCCCTCATACCACTGCCGATACAACACTCCCTCCTACTACCGCTGAAACAACAGTCCCTCCTACTACTGTTCAAACGACCCTCCCTCCTACTACTGTTCAAACGACACTCCCTCCTACAACTGTTGAGACAACAGCCTCTCATACCATTGCCGAGACAACACTCCCTCCTACTACCACTGAGACAACAGTCCCTCCTTCTACTGTTCAAACGACACTCCCTCCTACAACTGTTGAGACAACAGCCCCTCTTACCTCTGTTGAGACATCACTCCCTCCTACTACCGCTGAAACAACAGTCTCTCCTACTACTGTTCAAACTACCCTCCCTCCTACTACTGTTCAAACGACACTCCCCCCTACAACTGTTGAGACAACAGCCCCTCATACCACTGGTGAGACAACAGTCCCTCCTACTACCGCTGAAACAACAGTCCCTCCTACTACTGTTCAAACGACACTCCCTCCTACAACTGTTCACACAACAGCCTCTCCTACTTCTCTTGAGACAACGGTCTCTCCCACTACAATTCAGATAACAGATCTTTTTACTACTGTTAAGACAACAGTCCATCTTACAACAGTTAAAACAACACTTCTTTCTACCACTGTTGAGGCAACACTACCTCCTACCACTGTTAAGACAACAGGCCCTTCTACCACTGCCAAGACAACAGTCCCTCCAACTACAGTTCAGACAAATGTGCCCTCTACAAATGTTGAGACAACAGCTCCACCTATCACTGCTAAGACAACAGTCCCTCAAACAACAGTTCAGACAACAGTCCCTTCTACAACTGTTGAGACAACAGCCCCACCTACCACTGATGAGACAACAGTCCCACTTACTGCTGTTGAGACTACAGTCCCTCCTTTAACTGCTGAGACAATTGTCCCTTTCACGACAATCGGGACAACAATCCCTCCTACTACTACTGAGACAACCGTTCATCCCACTACCATGCAGACCAGAGTACCTACCACTACTATCCAAACAACAGCACTGCCCACTACCATTCACACAACCGACCCTCCCACTACCATACAAACAACTGCTCATACAACGGTACTTCTTACCACTGGTAAGAAAAGCGTAAAAGAGTTGCACAGATTGTAGAGAAGAAGTAATACCTGCTCACTACCTTGGAGAGAGGGACTCCACCACACTGCACTCCCTCACACTGCATTTAGACGTCAGCATCACCTGCCAGCATGTCCAGACTCTGCTAAGACTAGTTAGAAGAGCATTAGCATCTTCAAATTTGCTATTTTGTTATGCTGCTACTATGAAGAGTCAGCAACAATACCCATAAAACCATTTTTACTTTTTCTCACACAATGTTAATAGTTGACATAGTTTTTTTTTACTCTACCAATAGCTCCATTAACTACCACGGAGACAACAGTCCCTCCTACAACTGTTGAGACAACAGTTTCTTCTACTACTATTCAGACAACAGCCCCCCCTACCACTGTTGAGACAACAGTCCCTCTTACCACTGCTGAGACAACAGTCCCTCTTACTACCATCGGGACATCAGTCCCGCCTACGACTGTTCAGACAACAGCAACAACCCAAGTTACCACCGGTAAGACATCAGACATGACGGCAACTACATTCTATGTTTTTCTTTCAAATGACAGAAAGTTTTTTTGTGGTATTGAATCGCTTAAGGTCGAAATGCAGAACCTACATATATATATATATATATATAGCACAGTCCACTTTCCTTTCATTCCAATACATTTTACAATGTATTAAAAAAGAAAGTAAAACTAGGTCAACGAGGCAGGAACTCGGCCAAACATCCAAAATCAAGCTTAACTAATCTATCAATTAGATAAAAGCTTCTTGATATACCAATGAATAGTAAGTTCTTTATACGGATGTTACTATGTTAAGAACCGTTCTTTTCAGTACATTCAACAGGGCAAATTTCCCAAAAGGGTGTCGGTAATAAACATTCATACTACTACGCGTACGGTTGCAATGGTATCCTTTACCACTTTTAGTGTATAAGCTTTCCCCCAAAAGCAGAGAGATATAAATTTGAAACAACAGTTGCCTCAAATACAGCGCCATCCACAACTATCAATATAACACCTTCTCTGTCAACCGTCCAAACAACAGCCCAATCAACAACCATTCATACAACCGCTTTCCCCACAACTATCAATACAACAGTTGCACCCTCAACCATCCAGACAACAGATTCATCCTCTACCATCCAAACCACTGCTCCACCTACTACCATTAGAACAACAGCTCCATCTAGTTCCATCGAAACAACAGCTCCACACAGTACCATACAATCTACAGCTCCAAAAACAAGTACTGGCACAACAGTCCCTCTCACTACCATCCGAACGACTCCATACAGTACCATCCGAACAACATATCCATCAACCACCATCCGAACGACTGATCCTCCCACTACCATCCGAACAACAACTCCATCAAGTACTATCGGAACAACAGCTTATCCCACTACAATCCGAACAACGGATCCTCCCACTACCACCCAAACAACAACTCCATCAAGTACTATCGGAACAACAGCTTATCCCACTACCATCCGAACAACGGATCCTCCCACTAGTACCCAAACAACAACTCCATCAAGTACTATCGGAACAACAGCTTATCCCACTACCATCCGAACAACGGATCCTCCCACTAGTACCCAAACAACAACTCCATCAAGTACTATCGGAACAACAGCTTATCCCACTACCATCCGAACAACGGATCCTCCCACTAGTACCCAAACAACAACTCCATCAAGTACTATCGGAACAACAGCTTATCCCACTACCATCCGAACAACGGATCCTCCCACTAGTACCCAAACAACAACTTCATCAAGTACTATCGGAACAACAGCTTATCCCACTACCATCCGAACAACGGATCCTCCCACTAGTACCCAAACAACAACTCCATCAAGTACTATCGGAACAACAGCTTATCCCACTACCATCCGAACAACGGATCCTCCCACTAGGACCCAAACAACAACTCCATCAAGTACTATCGGAACAACAGCTTATCCCACTACCATCCGAACAACGGATCCTCCCACTAGTACCCAAACAACAACTCCATCAAGTACTATCGGAACAACAGCTTATCCCACTACCATCCGAACAACGGATCCTCCCACTAGTACCCAAACAACAACTCCATCAAGTACTATCGGAACAACAGCTTATCCCACTACCATCCGAACAACGGATCCTCCCACTAGTACCCAAACAACAACTTCATCAAGTACTATCGGAACAACAGCTTATCCCACTACCATCCGAACAACGGATCCTCCCACTAGTACCCAAACAACAACTCCATCAAGTACTATCGGAACAACAGCTTATCCCACTACCATCCGAACAACGGATCCTCCCACTAGTACCCAAACAACAACTCCATCAAGTACTATCGGAACAACAGCTTATCCCACTACCATCCGAACAACGGATCCTCCCACTAGTACCCAAACAACAACTCCATCAAGTACTATCGGAACAACAGCTTATCCCACTACCATCCGAACAACGGATCCTCCCACTAGTACCCAAACAACAACTTCATCAAGTACTATCGGAACAACAGCTTATCCCACTACCATCCAAAGAACCCCTCCTACCACCACATTCCGAACTACAGCTCCATCAACTACCATCCGAACAACAGATTTTCCCACTACCATACGAACGACATTCCCATCTTCTACCACCCAAACAACATCTCCATTAACTACCATCCAAACAACTGCTCCTCACACTACCATCCAAACCACTGCTCCACCAACTACCATTCAAACCACTGCTCCGCCTTCTACCCTTCGAACAACAGCTCCATCCACTACCATCGAAACTACAGCTCCATCCACTACCATCCGAACAACAGTTTTTCCCACTACCATACAAATGATATTCCCTCTTTCTACCACCCAAACAACATCTCTATCAACTACCATCCAAACAACTGCTCCTCACACTACCATCCAAACCACTGCTCGACCCACTACCACCCAAAGAACAGCTCCATCAACTACCATCCAAACAACTGCTCCTCACACTACCATCCAAACCACTGCTCCACCAACTACCATCCAAACCACTGCTCCACCAACTACCATTCAAACCACTGCTTTGCCTTCTACCCTTCGAAGAACAGCTCCATCCACTACCATCCGAACAACAGTTTTTCCCACTACCATACAAACGATATTCCCTCTTTCTACCACCCAAACAACATCTCCATCAACTACAATCCAAACAACAGTTCCACCCACTACTATTCGAACAACAGCTCCATCTAGCACCATCCAATCGACAGCTCCAAAAACAAGTATTGACACAACAGTCCCTCTCACTACCGGTACCATCCAAACAACGACTCCATACAGTACCGTCCAAACAACATCTCCATCAAGTACCATCCAAACAACTGCTCCTCACACTATTATCCAAACCACTGCTCCACCAACTACTATTCAAACCACTGCTCCGCCATCTACCCTTCGAACAACAGCGCCATCCACTACAATCGAAACAACGGCTCCATCAACTACCATCCGAACAACAGTTTTTCCCACTACCATACGAACGACATTCCCTCTTTCTACCACCCAAACAACATCTCTATCAACTTCAATCCAAACAACAGTTCCACCCACTACCATTCGAACAACAGCTCCATCAACTACAATCGAAACAACGGCTCCATCTAGTACCATCCAATCGACAGCTTCAAAAACAATTAACACAACGGTCACTCTCACTACAAAACAAACAACACCTCTATTCAGTACCATCCAAACAACAGCTCCATCGACTGCCACCCTAACAACAGATCCTTTCACAACCATCCAAACAATATTTTCTTCAAATACTGTCCGAACAACCACTCCTTCCACTAAAATCCAAACAACTGCTCCTTCCACTATAATCCAAACAACTGCTCCACCTTATACAATTCAAACAACAGTTCCTGCTAGCACCATCCAATCCACAGCACCAAATACAAGTATTGATACAACAGCCCCTCTCACTACTATACAACCAACCACTTCATCAACTACCATCCAAACAACAGCTCCATTGACTACCATCCAAACAACAGCTGCACCAACATCGATCCGGACAACAGCTCCCCTCACTACCATTCAAACAACAGCTCCATCTACAACAATTCGAACAACAGCTTCATCCAGTACCATCCAATCGAGAGCTCTATCCAGTACTGTCCAATCGACAGCTCCAAAAACAAGTATTAAGACAACAGTCCCTCACACTACTATACAACCAACAACTCCGTCAGCTACAATCAAAACAACAACTCCTCCCGCTACCATACAAACAACAACAATCACCAAGACAACAGCCCAAGCCTCTACTGTTGAAACATCTGCTCATACAACGACCCTTCTTACCACCGGTAAGACAGGCGTAGAGAGTTGCACATATTGTAGAGAAGAAGTAATATCTGATCACTACCTTGGAGACGGTGTTTATCCACACTACACTCACTTACACTGCCTTTAGACGTCAGCACCACCTGCCAGCATGTCCAGAATCTGCTAAGACTAGTTAGAAGAGCACCAGCATGTTCAAATTTATTTTGTTATGCTGCTACTATGAAGTATCGACAACAATACCCTTGAAACCATAATTACTATTTCTCCTACACTATCAACCGTTGACATAGCGTTCTTTTTTCCACACTACCAACAGCTCCACCAACTACCACGGAGACAACAGTCCCTCCTACCACTGTTGAGACAACAGTTTCTCCTACTACCATTCAGACAATAGTCCCTTCTACAACTGTTCAGACAACAGTCCCTCTTACTTCTGCTGCCGATACAACACTCCCTCCTACCACTGCTGAGACAACGGCTGCAACAACCACTGGTAAGACAGAAGCTGTATTCTAATTGTTCTTTTCCAATTCAAAATCCTCTTTGCCTCTGTTCCAACATCGTTTTCAAGACTATTGACACCACAGCGCCATCCACCAGCATCCAGACGACGGATCTATTTAGTACAGTCGAGGCAACAGCAGTAGAAGTAGAAGTAATAGTATAATTCCTTTTCGCTACTATTGAACATAGCAGAAATAATACACCGTTTTCGTTACATCATTCGAACAGCAGCGCAATCGACAGCTGACACAACAGCCGCACCAACAACTATCGAGACAACATCTCCACTCACAACTGTTCAAACAACAGCCCCACAAACGACTGTTGACACAACAGTACCACCCACTACCATGAAGACAGCACCTCTCCCAACAACAATTGACACAACAGCTCCTCCCACAACTATAGAAACAACAGCTCCTCCCACAACCACAAAAATAACAGCTCCACCCACAACTATGGAGACAACAGCTCCTCCCACAACCGTAGTAACAACAGACCCACCCGCAACTATCGAAACAACAGGTCTTCCCACAACCACCCAAACAACATTGTCGCCTACAACCAGCAGGACAATAGCCTCACTTACAACTATTGACACAACGGCACCATCCACCAGCATCCAGACGACAGATCCATTTAGTACAGTCGAGACAACCACCGGTAAAGCAACAGCATTCCCCCAGAAGTAGCAGTGTATGTTTTGTTTCCGTAACTTTTAAGCAAAGTAGAAATGATACATTATTTTTCCTTATATCATTCAAACAACAGCGCAACCATCGACAACTGAGACAACAGCCGCACTAACGACCATTGAAACAACAGCCCCACCAACAACTATCGAGACCACAGCTCCATTCACAACCATTCAGACAACAGCCCCATCGACGACAATTGACACAACAGCTCCACCCACAACCATAGCAACAACAGCATCACAAACAACTTTCGAGACCACAGCTCCACTGACAACTATTCAAACAACAGCTCTACCAACGACTATTGACACAACAGCTCCACCTACATCTATCCAGACAACAGCCCTTGCAACTACTATCGTGACAACAGCTCCACCTACATCCGTTGACACAACAGTCCCACCCACTACAATTAAGACAACAGCTCCACCCACAACTATCCAGACAACTGCCCAACCGACGACCATTGAGACAACAGCCCCACCAACAACTATTGTAACAACTGTCCCACTGACTACTGTACAAGCAACCACCCTCCTAAGCACTGGTAAGATGTCCTTCGAGGTCCTTTGTACTTATTGTGAAAGTTGGATAAACGTCTATCTACAACTCTCTGAACGTCTGTTGATAAATCAAATTTGTGACAGTTTTGCTATTACCATTCACTCAACAGCACCAGCAACCACGATCAAGACAACCGCCTCACCCACAACTGTAAGAACAACAACTGTACACACCACAAAGAAGACGACTGGTAAGACAGCATCTTTCAAAATCACTTACGAAAGACCGTTGAAATTTTCCTAACATTGTTGATTAATTAGTAACATTGTTGATTAATCATTAAACATTACTCACCCAATTTCAATCCTTTCAATCACTACCATTGTGAAAACAGCTTCGCCCACTACGATGGAGACTACAGATCTATCAACTACCATTCAAACAACACCTCCACCCACAACTTTATTGACTTCAGCCCCTCTTACAACAATTGAGACAACAGCCCATTCTACTACAGTTGAGACAACAGTCCTCCCTACTACTATTAAGACAACATTCCCACACACAACGGTTCAGACAACAGTAACCCCCACTGCTGTAGAGACAACAGTCCCTCCTACTACTGTTGTGTTAACAGTCCCTCCTGCTACTATCTTGACAACAGCATCTCCGACTACAATTGAGACAACATCCCTCCATTCTACAGTAGAGACAACAGCAGCCTTCCCCACTACAGCTCGACCTACTTCTATCCAGACAACAGCCCCTTCCACTACTATCAAGACAACAGAACCTCCTACTATTGAGACAACAGACCAACCTACTACTGTTCAGACAACAGTCCCTCCCACCACTGTTGAGACAACAGGCCAACCTACAAGTGTTGAGACTACAGCCCCACCTACAACTGCTGAGACAACAGCCCAACCCACAACTGTTGAGACAACAGTCATTTCTACTAGAATTAAGACAACAGCCCCTCCTCCTACCATGGCGATAACAGACCTTCCCAGTTCCATTGA
The DNA here is from genome assembly GCA_035149815.1 of Branchiostoma lanceolatum. Lineage (NCBI taxonomy): Eukaryota > Metazoa > Chordata > Leptocardii > Amphioxiformes > Branchiostomatidae > Branchiostoma > Branchiostoma lanceolatum. The sequence continues at coordinate 7,834,175 of CM068878.1, forward strand.
ATCAACAGCTGGAACTACTACTATCAAGACAACGGCCCCTTCAACTACTGCTGAATCAACAGCTCTACCTAATACAATTCACACAACAATCCCTTCCACTACAATCAAAACAACATCTCCAACTACAATAAAGACAACAGTCGCTCCTACTATTGAGACAACAGCCCCTCCCACAACTGTTGAGACAACAGCCCCTCCCACTACTGTTGAGACAACAGACCTACCTACTACTGATCAGACCACAGCCCCTCCCACTACTGTTGAGACAACAGCCCTACCTACTACTGATGAGACAACAGTCCCTCCTACTACAATTGAGACAACAGCCCCTCCCAGTACTATTGAATCAACAGCTAAAACAACTACTATCAAAACAACAGTCCCTCTCACCACTATCAAGACAACGGCCCTTGATACTACAATAGCGTCAACAGCCCCTCCCAGTACTATTCAATCAACAGCTTTCCCTTCGGCTATTCAGGCAACAGTCCCTTCCACTACTATCAAAACAACAGCTCCTACTACTACCGTAGAGACAACAGCCCCTCCCACTACCATCAAGACAACAGGCTATCAAACTACAGAGAAAACAGGTCCACCTACTTCTATTGAGACAACATCGCAGCCAACAACCTTTGAAACAACAGCCCCTCCCACTACAATCGAGACAGCTTTTCCATCTACGTTTCCCACCACCATCCAGAAAACAGCTCCAACTACTTTTGTCAACACTACAATTCTCCTAACCACTGGTATGAAAACAGCTGCCTCTCCTGTCAAGATGAAAGTTAACCTCACTAGCTCCAAGGTTATTATAGCTTCCACCGTGCACCGCATCCATGATTTTAGTTTTCCCTCCACTGCTGTAGAGGCAATGCGCTCAAGAGCACCACTGCTGATGAGGCATTAGTTACCTGCACAGTAGATATATCAAGGGGTTAGCATTCATCACTAGTATAAATGCACTACGGCTTCACAAATGTACCTAGATAGAACCTAGAAATATCTTTAGTAGAAGTATCGACTCTCCGGACTACTGCTAATGTTGAACCATTCACACCACAGCTCCTACTACTACCATTGAGACAACACAACAACTCACTACCATTGAGACAACAGCTCCCCCTACAACCGTTGAGACAACAGCTCCACCCACTTCTACACAAACAACAGCTCCACCTACAGCCGTTGAGACAACAGCTATCCCAACTACAGTCCATACAACAACCTTCACCTCTGGTAAGAAAACAGCTGCTGTCTTTGGTGCTTTCCAAGATAACCATGATCTTTTATGTATATGTAGCTATGCTGATGCTGTTTTCCCTGTATCACTTCTACAAATATTTTATCCTACATGTTTGCAATGAACTTTGATCCAAAACTCTAGTCTACAACTGATAACACTAAAAGAAACAAAATCTCCGTCCACTGCTTTCACATAAACCTTTTCACTCACCACCGCAGAGACAACAGCGCTGCAAACTTCCATCAAGAAAACAGCCCCAACAATGGCTATCAAAACTACAGCCCCACTAACTACTATAATGACAACAACCTCACCCACTACAATCGATAGAACAGTACTTCAAACTACTAAAGTAATAACAGCTCCTCACATCACTATCAAAACAACAGCCGCTCCATCTACTTTTGTAACAACAGCAACACCCGTTCTTAATGACACTACGGCACCTACAACTATTGTAGTTACAACAGACCCACTATCTACTAAATTAACAACAGCCTCCCCGACTACTATCGAAACTAAAGGCCCGCCCACTACTATTGAGACAACAGCGCCTCCAACTACTGGAGTAACAACAGCGCCACTAGCTAGTATTGCAACAACAGCACATCCAACTTATATTATGAAAACACCCCCTTCAACAACAATGGTAACAACAGCCCATCCTACGACTGTCGAAACTACAGTCGTTCCAACAACTGTAGTACCAACGGCAACACGCACTGTTATCGAGACAACAGCACGCTCAACCACTAGAACTACGAACGCCCTGTCCTCCACTATCAGGACAACTGCCCCACAAACTACACATTTAAAAGTAACAACAGCCTCTCCGACCACTGTCGAAACTAAATCCATACCCACTTCTACCGCGACTACAGCTCCTTCAACTACTAGAATAACAAAAGCCCTAAGCAGTACTATGGAGAAAACAGCCCCTCCAACTACTATTATGAAAACATCCCCTTCAACAACAGTGGCAACAACATCCTCTCTCACCACTGGAAAAACTACAGCCACTCCAACAACTGTAGTAACAACAGCCACAGACACTGTTATCGAGACAACGGCACCTTCCACTACTATGCTGTCAAAAGCCTCACCCACTACTTTCGAGAAAACAGCCCTTCCAAGCACTCAAGTTACAACAGCATTCCCGACTACTATCGAAACTAAAGCCCCGCCCACTACTATCGAGACAACAGCGCTTCCAAGCATTAAAGTTACAACAGCATCCCCGACTACTATCGAAGCTAAAGCCCAGCCCACTACTATCGAGACAACAGCCCTTCCAAGCACTCAAGTTACAACAGCATTCCCGACTACTATCGAAACTAAAGCCCCGCCCACTACTATCGAGACAACAGCGCTTCCAAGCACTAAAGTTACAACAGTGCCACTAACTAGTATCGAGACAACAGACCCTCCGACCACTGAAGTGACAACAGCGCCACTTACTAGCATCGCGACAACCGCACATCCAACTACTAATATGAGGGCATCCCCTTCAACGACAATGGTACCAACAGCCCCTCCCACAACTGCCGAAACTACAGTCGTTCCAACAACTGTAGTACCAACAGCCACACACACTGTTATCAAAACAACGGCACCTTCCACTACTATGCTGACAAAAGCCCTACCCACTACTTTCGAGACAACAGCCCTTCCAAGCACTAAAGTTACAACAGCATCCCCGACTACTATCGAAACTAAAGCCCCGCCCACTACTATCGAGACAACAGCCCTTCCAAGCACTAAAGTTACAACAGCATCCCCGACTACTATAGAAACTAAAACCCCGCCCACTACTATCGAGACAGCAGCGCTTCCAAGCACTAAAGTTACAACAGCGCCACTAACTAGTATCGAGACAACAGACCCTCCGACCACTGAAGTGACAACAGCGCCACTTACTAACATCGCGACAACCGCACATCCAACTACTATTGTGAGGACATCCCCTTCAACGACAATGGTACCAACAGCCCCTCCCACAACTGCCGAAACTACAGTCGTTCCAACAACTGTAGTACCAACGGCAACACGCACTGTTATCGACACAACAGCACGCTCAACCACTAGAACTACGAACGCCCTGTCCTCTACTATCATGACAACTGCCCCTACAACTACAAATTTAAAAGTAACAACAGCCTCTCCGACCACTGTCGAAACTAAATCCACACCCGCCTCTATCGCGACTACAGCTCCTTTACCTACTAGAATAACAAAAGCCCTAAGCATTACTATGGAGAAAACAGCCCCTCCAACTACTATTATGAATACATCCCCTTCAACAACAGTGGCAACAACATTTCCTCTCACCACTGGAAAAACTACAGCCGCTCCAACAACTGTAGTAACAACAGCCACGCACACTGTTATCAAGACGACGGCACCTTCCACTACTATGCTGTCAAAAGCCCCGCCCACTACTTTCGAGACAACAGCCCTTCCAAGCACTAAAGTTACAACAGCATCCCCGACTACTATCGATGCTAAAGCCCAGCCCACTACTATCGAGACAACAGCCTTTCCAAGCACTCAAGTTACAACAGCATTCCCGACTACTATCGAAACTAAAGCCCCGCCCACTACTATCGAGACAACAGCCTTTCCAAGCACTAAAGTTACAACAGCATCCCCGACTACTATCGAAACTGAAGCCCCGCCCACTACTTTCGAGACAACAGCCCTTCCAAGCACTAAAGTTACAACAGCATCCCCGACTACTATCGAAACTGAAGCCCCGCCCACTTCTATCGAGACAACAGCGCTTCCAAGCGCTCAAGGTATAACAGCGCCACTAACTAGTATCGAGACAACAGACCCTCCGACCACTAGTACTGAAGTGACAACAGCGCTACCTACTAGTATCGCGACAACCGCACATCCAGCTACTATTATGAGGACATCCCCTTCAACGACAATGGTACCAACAACTCCTCCCACAACTGCCGAAACTACAGTCGCACAAACATCCGTAGTACCAACGGCCACGCTTACTGTTATCGACACAACAGCATCTTTAACTACAACAGCTACACACGCGCTATCCTCTACTGTCGGGACAACTGTTACGGCACTTTCAACTACTAAAGTAACAACAGCCTCTCCGACCACTACCAAAACTAAAGTCCCACCCACCTCTATCGCGACTACATCTTCTCCAACTAATATAATGACAACAGCGCCACTAGATACTATCGAGACTGCAGCGCCTCCAACTACTATGGTGACAAAAGCCTTAAGCAGTGCTATCGAACCAACAGCAACTACTATCATGAAAAACTCCCCTTCAACAACAATGCCAACAACAGGCCCTCCCAATACTGTCGGAACTACAGCCACCGTAGGAACATCAGCCACGCGCACTGTTGTCGAGACAACGGCACCTCCGACTACTATGGTGTCAACGACCCCACCCTTTGCTACCGAAGCAACAGCCTATCCAACCACAACAGTATCAACACCCTCCCCAACCACTATCGAAACTAAAGCCCCTCCAACGACGACAGTGTCAACAGCCCCAGGCTCTAACATCGGTACAACAGCCTCTAAAATTACCACAGCAACAACAGCCTCCCATAGCACTTTCGAAACTAAAGCCCAACCAAATACAATTGACACTTTAGCCCCTCTAACGACTATAGAGACAGCAGCTCCTTCTAATACTGTCAAGGCTACAACCTCTTCAAGTTCTGTAATAACAACAGCCCCACCCACTACTGTTGAGACAACAGCTCCTCTAACTACTGTTGAGACACCAGCCTCACCAACTACGACCCATACAGTAGCCCCACCCATAATCGCGAGGACAACAGAACCTCCCACTTCTATCGAGACAACAGCTTCTCTCACCACCACACAAACAACAACTCCGGTCACTTCTGTCAACACAACAATTCTTCTTACCACTGGTATGAACAGCCCACAGTCAATATGGAAGTTAACCTTCTAAGGTTCAAAGCAATTTCAGCTTCCACCCTGCACTGCTATCAAAATGTTAGTGTCCCCCACTGTAGTCAATGACAATGCTTTTAAACCACCACTTACGTTTCGACATTAGCTACCATGGGCCACTTTAGTTAGTCAGTAAATTAGTTAGCTTACAGACATAAGCATCCATCACTGCTTGAGATGCACTTATTATAACCTTCACAAAATGTTCCAACATGTAACATTTACTCATTACAAAAATGGTGACTATTCCAACTGCCGTTGGTAACGAATAATTCATGTACCATTCGCACTACAGCTCCTCTTACTACTATCGAGACAACAGCTCCACTCACCACAATAGAGACAACAGTCCCACTTACTACCGTTGGGACAACAGTGCCACTCAGTTCCATTGAGACAACAGCTCCACTTACAACTGAGACAACGGCTCCACTCACTATTGTCCAAACAACAGGTCCCCCTACCACTGTTGAGACAACAGCCCTCCAAACAACGGCCCAAACAACAGCCTTAACCACTGGTAAGAAAATTGATACTTTTAAGACGACTATAGTCTTCATTATATACACCAATGTAACATGTTTTATACGTATCATTTCTATAAAGAAAAATTGATACATTTAAAGCCATTGATACAACAAAATGCGACTTCAAAGTCCAGTCAACATATCATTAGACTAAAATAAAACAAATCTGATTTGATATCAATTCTCTCACTCACAACCCCAGACACCACGGCGTTGCTCACTTCAATCAGGACAGCAGACATTTCCACCACTGTCGAAACTACTGCCATTCCAACTACTTTAGTGACAACGGCCTCTCCCGCCACTGTCAAAACTACAGCACACCCAATTACTTTTGTATCAACAGCTCCACCAACTACTATTGATACAACCGCCCCTTTAACTACTACAATGACAACATCCCCTCCAACTTCTGCTAAGATAACAGCACAACCAACTACCATTCAGACAACAGCATTTCCAACTAGCATCCAGACAACAGCCACTCCTACTACAACGAAGACATTCTTTTCTACTACCATGGAGACAACAACCCCTCCTACTACGATTCAGATAACAACCCATTCCACTACCATTCAGACGGCAGCTCCTTCAATTACGACCGGGACAACAGCCCCTTCCACTACCATTCAGACGGCAGCTCCTTCAATTACGACCGGGACAACAGCCCCTTCCACTACCATTCAGACAACAGTCCCTTTCACTACCATTCAGAGGACAGCCCCTGCCACCACTATTCAGCAGACAGCCCCTTCCACTACCGCGGAGACAACAACCCCTTCCACTACCATTCAGACAACAGCCCCTTCCACGACCATTCAGACAACATCCCCTTTCACTACCACTACCATTCAGACAACAGGCCCTTCCACTACCGTGGAGACAACGGCCCCTTCCACGACCATTAAGACAATAGCCCCTTCCACTACCACGGAGACAACAGTCCCGTCCACTGCCATTCAGACATCAGCCCCTTCCACTACCACGGAGACAACAGTCCCTTCCACGACCATTCAGACAACAGCCCCTTCCACGACCACGGAGACAACAGCCCCTTCCACGACCACGGAGACCACAGTCCCGTCCACTACCACGGAAACAACAGCCCCTTTCACTACCACGGAGACAACAGTCCCGTCCACTAACACTCAGACGACAGTATCTTCCACTACCACGGAGACAATGGCACCTTCCACGACCATTCAGACAACAGCCCCTTCCACTACAATGGAGACAACAGTCCCTTCCACTACCATGGAGACAACAGCCCCGTCCACGACCACGGAGACAACAGCCCCTTTTACTACCACGGAGACAACAGTCCCGTCCACTACCACGGAGACAACAGCCCTTCCCACTACTATTCAGCAGACATCTCCTTCTACCTCCATTCAGACAACAGCCCCTTCCACTACCACGGAGACAACAGTCCCGTCCACTACCATTCAGGCGACAGTCCCTTCCACCACTATTCAGCAGACAGCTCATTCCACGACCATTCAGACAACAGCTCCTTTTACCTCCATTAAGACGACGGTCCCTTCTACTTCCATTCAGACGACAGCCCCTTCGACTACCACGGAGACAACAGCCCCTTCCACTACCACGGAGACGACAGCCCCTTCCACTACCATACAGACAAAATCCCCTTCCACTATCACGGAGACAACAGCCCCTTCCACTATCACGGAGACATCAGCCCCTTCCACTACCACGGAGACAAAACCCCTTCCCACTCCTATTCAGCCAACAGCTTCTACTGCCATGAGAACAACAGTGCCGGGTATCTCTGTCAACACAACAATTTTTCTGACCACTGGTATGAAAACAGCTGCCCCGCAGTCAATACTATATCCACGACAAAAATTGCTTCCACCGTGCACTGCTGTCGAGTTTTTAGATTCCCCTCACTGCTGTCAAGGCAATAGTTTGCAGACCACCACTGCTGCTGAGGCCTTAGGTACATGCACCGTAGTTAACTGAAGGACTTTAGCTTCCACCCTGCACTTCTGTAAAATAAATGTGCCCCCCACATGATTGCTCAGATGCACTTACCTTTCAAAATGCAACATTTAATTTACTCATGATAAAATGGCTACTCTTCCAGCCGTCGTCAATAAAGAATAACTATTGTACTATTCTCACTACAGTCCCACTCTCCACAATTGGGACAACAGCACCACTCACCACAATTGAGACAACGACTCCACTTACAACTATTGATACAACAGCCCCGCTTACCTCCATTGAGACAACAACTCCACTTACAACTATACAAACAACAGCTCCACCTACCACTGTTGTGACAACAGCTCTCTCAACTTCGATCCAGACATCAGCCTTAACCACTGGTAAGAAAACGTTGATATTTTTTAAGACAACCAATATCTTCCATGCAGACACTAATGCAACGGTTTTATATATATATATATATATATATATATATCATGTCTACGAAGTAAAGGATTTGCCGTCTTCTGGCGAAAAATCGCTGCATTTAACGCCATTGATACAAAAGCTGTGACTTCAAAAGTCCAGTCAACAGCTTATCAGACTACTATAAAACAAATCTCCGTCCACTGATTTGACATCATTCTCTTACTCATAACCCTAGAGGCAACCCAGATACCCACTTCAATCAGCACAACAGCCCTCCCCATCACTGTCAAAACAACTGCCTTTCAAACTACTATAGTGACAACAACCACTCCAAGCACTGTGAAAACAACAGCCCCAACAGCTACTATCGATACAGCAGCCCCTTTAACTACTGTCATGACAACATCCCCTGTAACATCTCAATCCACTTCCATTGAGACAACAGTCCCCCTGACTACAATCCACACAACAACACAACGAACTAGCATCCAGACAACAGCACGTCCAATTGGCATTCAGACAACAGCCCTTTCCCCTACCATTCAGACGACAGCTCTTTCCACTGCTGAGAAGACAATAGCCCCCTTCACTACTATTCTGACAACAACCCCTTCCACTACCGTGGCGACAACAGCCCCTTCCTCTACCGTGGTAACAAAAGCCCCTTCCACGACCATTCAGACCACAGCCCCTTCCACTACCGTGGCGACAACAGCCCCTTCCACGACCATTCAGACAACAGCCCCCTCCAGTACCATTCAGACAACGGCCCCTTCCTCTACCATTCAGACGACAACCCCCTCCACTACCGTAGCGACAACGGCCCCATTCACGACCATTCAGACAACAGTCCCTTCCACTACCGTGGAGACAATAGTCCCTTCCACTACCGTTGCGACAACGGCCCCTTCCACGACTATTCAGACAACAGCCCCTTCCACTACCGTGGAGACAACGGCCCCTTCCACGACCATTCAGACAACAGTCCCTTCCACTACCGTTGCGACAACGGCCCCTTCCACGTCTATTCAGACAACAGCCCCTTCCACTACCGTGGAGACAACGGCCCCTTCCACGACTATTCAGACAACAACCCCTTCCACTACCGTGGAGAAAACGGCCCCTTCCACGACTATTCAGACAACAGCCCCTTCCGCTACCGTGGAGACAACAGTCCCTTCCACTACCGTGGAGACAACGGCCCCTTCCACGACTATTCAGACAACAGTCCCTTCCACTACCGTTGCGACAACGGCCTCTTCCACGACCATTCAGACAACAGTCCCTTCCACTACCATCCAGACGACAGTCCCGTCCACTACAAAGGAGGCAACAGCCCCTTCCACTACCATCCAAACGACAGTCCCGTCCAGTACAAAGGAGACAACAGCCCCTTCCACCACCATACCGACAACGCCTGTTCCCTCAAGCATCCAGACAACGACTTCTCCTACCACCATGAGAACAACAGTCCCGGTTATCTCCGTCAACACAACATTTCTCCTGACCACTACTACTGGTATGAACAGCCAGATATAGTCTTCCACTGTCAAGACTATATCCAAGGCAATAGCTTCCCCTGTGCACTGCTGTCGAGTTTTAGGTTCCCTCACTGACGCCATAGCAATAGTTTTCTGCACAGTAGTTCACTGAAGGGCATTAGCATCCAGCCTAGTCTCTATGCGGTAGCTTTTACAACACATGTGCTTTTACCAATACCGTAGATACATTAGACTAGTATTCCCCACAATTTTGAAATAATAATGACTTTGATATAATGGCCATGGCCACTACATTGAAGACATTAGCTTCCTCTTCATGAAGTCTAGTTGTTGGTGAAAAAAATTTGCCTTAATCTTCTCTTACTTATGATAGGAATCAATTAACATTAGATTTACCGCTGAAGAATATCTCCACTATTGTTGAACTTTCTTCTACAATTTGAACCACAGCTCCATCCACTACCTCCAACACAACGACCCGGTCCTCTACTGTTAAGACAACGGCATCTCTACCAACTACAAACAAGACAACAGTGAAATTAACCACTGGTGAGAAATAACTTAATATTACTCAGTTAGCTAATATTTGATAGGGTGCTTGTAATGTGACACTCTACCGGTTACATCAACACATCCGTCTACCTCAGTACAATTTGTGATTATACAAAAAAATTACCCTTTCTCTCAGCTACAGCTTCCCAAACTACAGCAGAAACTGCGCCTCCAACTACAATTCAAACAACATGAGCTTCTACCACCGCTGTTGAGAAAACAGTAGCATATCTTCATATTCTCTTTTTATGGTTTTAGCTTAAATACAGGTTGTCACTTGCCAATGAATACAAGCGCTACAGTCTCTCCTGCCACCGTAATAGTTGAAACGACAACTTCACCAAGGACTGTTATTGACACATTTTTGTACTATTCCAACTACAGATTTATTCACTACCATTAAAACAACAGTACCAACGACTACTGTAAATACAACAGCTCTCCCAAATACGGTCAACACCACAACAAACGTTACAACTGGTAAGTTTACTGTTTCTCTCAATACAGTTTCTTCATAATTATTCTATAACGTTTATAGATACATATGTCGCTACAAATATGACAACTTTGTCAAACATTTTAATGCAACAGATCGGCTTACTTTGACTATTTTCCTCCGTCCAATTTCATTTATAATCAAAACAAACCTTCTCTCTACAACAGTAAAGACAACTGCTCCTTCAACTACTATTCAAGCGACAGCTCTTCAATCCACTACTAATGTAACAGTTTCTACTACTGCCACAGACAGTACAGTTCTTTCCAGTACTGTTAAGGCAATGAGTGTTCCCCAAACTGCAGCAACAGCAACTGCAACTACTGTCGAAGAAACAGCTGTTTCAAAGACATCCCCTGTCCCTACTTCAAATAAAACAACTGCCTCTTTTACGACTGTCGAGACAACCGATTCCCTTGCCACAACCGGGACAACAGTCGTTCCTATTAACATTTCTTCCTCTATCAAGACAACAGCATCACTATCACCAGTTCAGACAGCACCAACCAACGCTATTAAAACAACTAATCATACCTCCGTTGAAAGAACAACCCTGCCCACGTCTGTGAAAGGAACAACCCTGCCCATTTTCATTAAAACAACGGCTTTGCCAATCTCTATTAACACAGCAGTCCCATTCTCATCTGTCAGATCATCATCTCCATCCACCTCGATTAAAACAATGACTTTGCCATCCTCTAATAAAACAACTGCTCTACCCACCGCAATGAACACAACGGTTACAGTTCTTCCCATAGCCACTAAAACAGCACCAACATCCTCCATTAAAGCTACAACTTCTCAAGTACCCGTTAAATCAACATCCCCACCCACCTCCATCAAGACCTCGGCGGTTCTACACTCTTCCGTTAAAAATGCCACTCCGCCCACATCTGTTGAAACAACATCTTCACCCAACACCACAATGGCGACACTGTCCTCCGTCATAACATCAGCTCTGCCCACTTCAACCAAGACAACAGCTCTTCAAACCTCTTTTAAAACTATAAGCCCGCCCATTTTCATCAAAACAACAAATTCATCGACCACTTTTAAAACGTCAACCCCTACAATGGCTCAACCCACCTCTGGTGATACAACAGCTCCGACAATCGCCGGTAAAACAACATTTAGACCATTTTCTGTCAGAACAACAACTTTAACCCCTTCTCTTAAGACAAGGGTTCTCTCAACAAGTGAAATGACTACAGCACCAACAACCAAAGCGCCAACGACTATCGTCCAGAATACAGCTTTAACTACTAAATTCCAGGCAACGCTTCTCACCTCTGTCAAGACAAATGCCATAAAGACAACAGCAGACTCGACTAGCATTACGACTTCAACTTCAGCTTCTCCTATAACTGGAAAGACTCAAGCATCGCTATTTTCTACCAGGACAACGAGTAATTTCTTTCCCGCCCAGACAACAGCCCCTTCCACTACCATTCAGGCACCTGCAACATCCGCCTCAATCCAGACATCTGCTCCTCCCACTGCAAACCAAACAACAACTCTACCCACCAACAATACCATCCCCACAACAGCCCTACAATCTACCTTTAAGTCAACGGCTTCTCCCATTAGCATCCAGACAGCATCCCCACCAACGGATTTTGAAGTAACAAGCTCTTTAACCACCATCAAAACACCTCTTACCACTGGTAAGACAACAGATGCCTGTGCAGGCAAGGCAGATATTGGTTCAGTACCCAAGGCACTACCACTCCCATCCTATTATCACGGTATAGCTTTCCACCACTGCTTTCACACTAGGTCACCACTCCTATCAGAGCACTGGCATTCACCACTACTGTCATTATGCTAACCACCAGAGCTATGGCCCTGCTGTAGCCACAGTACGGACATCACCTGCCATCACTGCTGTTGAGAGAACAGTCATCCGAAGTAGCACACTTTTATCTTCTCTTATACCATACCGATGATCTTAGCTTAGATGTAGGTTACCACTTACAATCAAATATTATTATAGGCTTCTCCTGTCATTAGAAGAGTTGAAATGACAGCTTAACCAAGTACTGCCGATGACATGTATTTCCTGTCATGCTAACCACAGGTTCATCGAGTACTATCAAGACAGCACCACCAACAGCTACTGTCAAGACAACTACGGTCAACACTACAGCAACCTTAACAACTGGTAAGTGTGCAGTAACTCTCAATACAGTTTCTTCATAATTATGCTATTACGTTTATAGATATATATGTCACTGTAAATGTGACAACTTTGTCAAACATTTTCATGCAACAGATCGGTTCACTGTGACTATTTTCTTCAGTTCATTTATCATCAAAACACATCTTCTCTCTACAACAGTAGAGACAGCTGCTCATCCAACTACAAATCAAACAGCAGCTCTTCAAACCGCTGCTACTGTAACAGCTCCTACTACTGCCATAAACAGAACAGTTCTTTCCAGTTCTATTAAGGCAATGAGTGTTCCCCAGACTGCAGCAAAAGCGACTGCAACTACTGTCGAAGAAACAGCTGTTTCAAATACGCCACCTGTCCCTACTTCAAATAAAATAACTGCCACAATCGGGACAACAGTCGTTCCTATCAACATTTCTTCCTCTATCAAGACAACAGCATCACTATCACCAGTTCAGACAACGGTTGCTTCACTCACTACCATAAGACCGGTGACAACAGCCCCTCCCGCTGCCACCAACACAACAGGTTCGGCTTCTTCCAATGATACTACAGCTCCCAAAACAACAGTTTTGTCCTCCTCAATGAAAACAAAAGGTCCATCAACTCCACCTAAAACGACAGCTCTGTCAACCTCCGTTAAACCAACAGCTCCTACGCTGTCCATCCCTGTCCAAACAACAGCTCCATCAACATCAAATAAAACAGCGACTTTACAACCCTCTAATAAAACAACTGCTCTGTCAACTGCAATTAAAACAACGGTTACAGTTTTTCCGATCTCCACCAAAACAGCACCAACAACCCCCATTAAAACTACCGCTTCTCAAGTATCTGTTAAATCAACAGCCCCATCCACCTCCATGAAGACATCGACTCTACTTTCTTCCGTTAAAACTACCACTCCGTCCACCCCTGCTGCGACAACATCTCCAACCACGACCACCATCAAATCAACTCTGTCCTCCATCAAAACAGCACCTTCGTCCACCTCCACCAAGACCACAGGTATTCAAGCCTCCAACAAGACATCGGCTATGCTAACCTCTGTTAAACCAGCAGGTCGAACCACTTCTATCATCAAAACAACAGCCTCCAATAAAACTTCAGCTTCTTCAATGGCTCAAGTTACCTCTGTTCAGACAACAGCTCAGACAATCGCCAATAAAACCACAACTAGGCCTTCTTCTGTCAGGACAACAACTTTTACCCCTTCTGGCAAGACAGGGGATATTTCAACAAGTGAAATGAATACGACACTTTCCCCCACACCGCTTTTCACGACCAAGAAAACGTTATCTCCTCCCTATGGTGTCAATACAACAGTTTCCACTGCCGCTGCGTTAATTTCTACCCAAGCAACAACTAAAGCGCCACCTACTATCGGCCAGAATACAGCTTCTTCCACTAAATACCAGGCAACGCTACTTACTTCTGTCAAGACGAGTGCTCGAACTGTCATGAAGACAACAGCAGACTCGACTAACATCACAACTTCAGTCTCTCGCAATACTGGTAAGACCCTAGCCTCACAATCTCCTGCCAGGACAGCGGCGACCTTCGCCAACGTCACAGCTCAACCCACTGCCTCCCAGAAAACATCCCGTCTAACCACCGGGAAAGCAGCATCTGTGTCTACTACAAAGGCAACCGGTACCGTTTAGCTCACTACTTTCGAGAGAACCGCCTCCGCAACTGTCACTGCTATTATGGTATCTGTTTGCCCACCGCTGTCACGATCACTCGATTAGACCCCCCCCTTGCACTGCTGTCATAATCACACAATTAGAACGCCTCACTGCTGTCACAATCACGGAATTACAATGTCTGGTATTAAAATCCCCACTGCTTTAATTCATAACCATGGAATTAGAATATCCCCCACTGCTTTTACAATCCCGGAATTAGAAACCCCGATTTGTGCCAAAATCACGGAATTAGACACCCCCCCCCCCCCCCCTTGATATCATAATCCCGGATTTAGAATCCCCCACTGGCACTGTTACAATCACGGACTTAAAACCCCCACTGCTCTCACAATCACGGAATTAGAATCCCTCACTGCTTGTCACAATCACGGAATTAGAATCCCCCACTGCTGTCTCAGTCATGGAATTAGAATGTGTCACTGCTGTCACAATCACGGAATTAAAATCCCGCACTGCTGTCATAATCACGGGATTAGAATCCCCCACTGCTGTCATAATCACGGAATTAGAATCCCCCATAGCCCACTGCTGTGTCAATCACGGAATTAGAATCCCCCACTGCTGTCACAATCATGGAATTAGAATGTGTCACTGCTGTCACAATCACGGAGTTAGAATCCCCCACTGCTGTCACAATCACGGAATTAGAATCCCGCACTGGCACCGTTACGATCACGGACTTAAAATAGGCATACCTACTTTTGTCAGAATCACAGATCACGTTCACTGAATAAACTTTCGTAACAATGATAGAGTAACGTGTAGCTTTCCTACCGCTGTCATGATCACAGAGCTTTTCTCTCCGTGCTATTTTGTCCCACTACTAGTAGATTAGAGATGACAACTTTCCCGATTGCTGTGGATATTTTTTTCTTTTCAACAATACTCAAAACACAGAATCTCCCATAAGAGCTTAGCCCACTGGCACCGAGACAACAGTACATGCGACTAATTCTAAGTCAATAGCTTTCCTTGGTACTGAGTTAGCAACCATATACTCTTCATGTGCATGCAAACAGCACCAATAATACAATAAAAACAGGAATAGTGCATAAAACAAATCTCTTGGGTACAATTATTTACAATTTCTTTTAATTAAAATCCGACAGCTTCAGCTGCAACAGTCAACAAAACGGCATCCATTCCTCCTGTCCAGACAACAACTCTTCAACCTACAGCAAAAACATCAGTACGCCCTGGTAAGATGTATCGATTATTTGCACAATTACATAAAAGTCGGAAAAGCGGTGTTCATGTTATTCATATCATTGGCCATGAATTCAGACCCTTCCTTTTGCCCCGGGTTATTCAGTACTCAGATATTAATCAGGGGACCTCCAGCCGGTTTATAAAAAAAAGCTCCATCTTCAGTTTGATTCAGAGCACATTGATTTTTTTCCTTGTAGTTGATGGCGGCTGGTCAAACTGGGGCCCATGGTCCGACTGCAGCGTGACGTGTGGTGTTGGTACGAGGTCTCGAAACCGAACCTGCAACAGCCCTGTACCAGCTAACGGTGGGGCGGACTGTGCTGGACAAGCTCAGGAGACACAACAGTGCAACGAACCGCCCTGTCCAGGTAAATCTGCTCTTAGACAATCAGACGACAAACGTATTATGTTGGAAAGTGACAATACAAATGCAAAAACGAGACAATTGTGGGTTTTTTATTATCAAATTTGTCCGTACTTTCCGCGTGTCTCAGTAGAAATTTAAAAAAAAATACAAGTCAGAGATGCCTCTAGTAGTTCTTGTTAAGATCAGATTTCCAGTTCGTTATAGAGTACCTTCATTGTTTGTATGTACCTGTAGTTGATGGCGGTTGGTCAAACTGGGGCCCATGGTCCGGCTGCAGCGTGACGTGTGGAGATGGTACGAGGTCTCGGGACAGAATTTGCACCAGCCCTGCACCAGCTAACGGTGGGGCGGACTGTACTGGGCAAGCTCGGGAGATACAACAATGCAACGAACCGCCCTGTCCAGGTAAATCTGTTCTTAGAAAATCCAAACCAGTGCGTTTCAAACGCCACCAAGCAGTTCGTCAAATGGGGTCCGCTTTAGATTTGCATTAAAGTCTGCAAGCGTCCATAGACGATTCGTTACGATCCCATTATTATCTACTTGAATCGTCTCTGTCTAATCGGCGTTTCGGTCCTTCGGTATAAAAGCCATTCAGGCGGCCCGTTTATCCGACTGCTCTGAAACTGGCAAGCACTTTCAAAACGGCGTTGAAACGTCCTCATATGCCCATCGGTGAACTCAAATCCCTTGTTTGTGTTGGATGTAGTTGATGGCGGTTGGTCAAACTGGGGTCCGTGGTCCGACTGCGATTGTGGACTTGGTACGAGAACTCGGAACCGAACCTGCAGCGGTCCTGCACCAGCTAACGGTGGGGCGGACTGTACTGGAGTAGATCAGGAGACACAACAGTGCAACACAGGAGTGGTGTGTCCAGGTAAAACCAAGTTGTACCTATATCTCCAATTTACTCTTCTTAGGTAATTTCGTATCAAACATTCTTAACATCAAGTTTTATCTGAAAAAAATGCATACCACTCTGTTCACCCTGACAATAATTGTTCAGGTAGATCGTTTATGTAATCATTGTAATCATATCATTCGTCCAACCCTTTCTCTAATGCCAAGATACCAAGGAGCCTCTAGTAGTTCGCTTAAAATACAGTTTCTTTGAGAGTAGCTTAATTTTCTTTTCCATGTAGTTCATGGCGGTTGGTCAACCTGGGGTCCATGGTCCGACTGCGATTGTGGACTTGGTACTAGGACTCGGAACCGAACCTGCACCGATCCTGCACCAGCTAACGGTGGGGCGGACTGTGCTGGACAGGCTCAGGAGACACAACAATGCAACACTGGGACGCCCTGTCCAGGTAAGTCTCTTCACTAAAAATCAAGGGGCTTCGACCGTGGTCAAACGCTTGCAACCCATTCATTTAAATCGAATACGTGCCGGCTCCAAGTGGCGCTTTCAATGTGGGTTTGGAACGCCTGTGGCCCAATTAAATGGTTTGTATCTGATCTACGTTAAATTTGCTCAATGAAACGGTTGTTCTCATGGCATGTTCAAACCAACGCTCTAAAGACAGAACGCCATAACTAAAATATAACTAAAATGCCATTATTGTAGTTGATGGCGGATGGTCAAACTGGGTCCCGTGGTCCGACTGCAGCGTGACGTGTGGAGTTGGTACGAGGACTCGGAATCGAGCCTGCAACAGCCCTGCACCAGCTAACGGTGGGGCGGACTGTGCTGGAGTAGATCAGGAGACACAACAGTGCAACACTGGGACGCCCTGTCCAGGTAAAGCTTAGTTATATACACTTAGCACAAAAAGTTAACTTTGGTCGATCATATCACCGTTGTTTCTCGATCAATTCCAATGATTTATGTATCATTGAAAAGCTTGTGTGATTTTCTTTACCATGATACCAAACTTATTATGATTGTAAATCAATGGAACGAACACCAGACCTGCTTATGCGAGCGTGCCCAGATTACCCTACTAATGTCAAACGCTTAATTCAGTATTTTTTTCTGCTGGTATCACGTGGCTTGTGTACGAGGGTAATAAAAAACTTGAATCAACAAAACACATTAATATGAAAGCCAACGTTAGTCTTCATCCAAACCCCCCGAAAATGCGTAAATGAGCCTTAGTTATGATGAACGTGGCTTAATACTGAATATACGCGCCATGCGCTGTCACCATTGCCCGGTACATCCTCCTCATAATTGTCACCAGTTTTGTTACGCGGTCCCTGGCTATTCTTCCACAAGGAGTCGTCGCAGGTCGTATTGTTCTGTTGATCATTCTTGCATGCACAGCTCGCCCAAGCTGATCAGTGATCAGAGAGTCTGAGACTGTGTTCAATTGTGCTGGGATCTGGGCGGCAGGAGGGCCATTCTATCCTCTGTATTCCTGCATACTGGAGGTGGTCTGAAATGGCTCTCGTTCTGTATGGACGTGCACTATCATCTTGCAGAATGGCACCTAACCTCATATTGCAGAGGTAAGGATCTAGAAAATGTCACTGGATGGAGAAAGCTAGGTGTCTCTATATCCTGACACATTGAGGTTGCTTAGGATGACTAGCCAGGTTTTTCTTCTGGCAGTTAACGCTGTACTACCCAACACTAAGACACTGGCTCAAACAAACACACAAACAAACAGTCAGTCTATCTGTGCAACAGTCAGCACAGGGTTCTCTTCGCTGCCCCCACACTTTCATGCACTTACCCACCCAACAGTCAAAATAAACCTTCTCTTATCTGTAGCTGTGAAATAACATTCCACCATACACTGACACTAGCATGGAAATTTGGGCACTTTTCTTCTACAACCCACTCGCGTAAGCAGGCCTGGCGCTCGCTTCATGAGATTGCAATCATAATGACTTGGGTATCATAGGAAAGAAAATTGCACAAGCTTTCCAACAATACATAATGCATTGAAATTGATCAAGAAACAACGGATATACGATCGACTAAAGTTAAGTTTCCAACCTTTTTGTGCACATATGCTGAGTGTATGTACCTGCAGCCCTGATTTCCTCTACTTGTAAAATCTGGTAACTAACATTCCGCAGTTTTATGTGCGCATTTGCAATAAGACACTTATAACGATGTTTGATTAAGGCCCATTTTACCTGAAAATTATTGTCACATTATTCATGTAATTCACATCATTATCCATGACGTCAGACCCTTCCTTTTGCCCCGGTTTTTAAATATTTATCAGAGGCGCCTCTAGTATATTTATAAAAAAGCACCATATTCAATCTGATTCAGAGTACATTTTATTTTTTTCCTTGTAGTTGATGGCGGTTGGTCCAATTGGGGCCCATGGTCCGACTGCAGCGTGACGTGTGGAGTTGGTACGAGGACTCGGAACCGAGCCTGCAACAATCCTGAACCAGCTAACGGTGGGGCGGACTGTGCTGGACAAGCTCAGGAGACACAACAGTGCAACAAGGGAGTGCCATGTGAAGGTAAGTCTATCATGTAAAACCAGGGTGTTCCGAACGTTGGCGAAGAACAGTCTATAAGCCCTGGGTCTGTTTATTACGCGATGAACATAATTTCTATGTTTGTGCTGGCTCTAGTTGATGGTGGCTGGTCAAACTGGGGCCCATGGTCCGACTGCAGCGTGACTTGTGGAGTTGGTACCAGGACTCGGAACCGAGCCTGCAACAGCCCTGAACCAGCTGACGGTGGGGCGGACTGTGCTGGACAAGCTCAGGAGACACAACAGTGCAACACTGGGACGCCCTGTCTGGGTAAGTCTATTCACTAGAAATCAAGGGGCTTTGACCGTGGTCAAACGCTTGCAACCAGATGGTCGTAGTTTCACATGCATACGTAGCTATAGGGAGTATAAGTGCCCGAAAGAGGCGCACTTTCAGGCATCTACTGATGTCCTTGCTATTCCAAACTTTTTTTTCTTAGTCTACCAAATGCTGGTGCATTCCCCTTTTTGAAAATAATCCATCATTTACAATAAAACACCAATTATGGTGTTGTTCTAGTTGATGGTGGTTGGTCGAACTGGGGTCCATGGTCCGGTTGCAGCGTGACGTGTGGAGTTGGTACGAGGTCTCGGGACAGAATCTGCACCGATCCTGCACCAGCTAACGGTGGGGCGGACTGTGCTGGACAAGCTCGGGAGACAGAACAGTGCAACACAGGGACGTTATGTCGAGGTAAGTCTAAGTTGCATTATTGTTGTATCTCCTGTATCTCCGATTGACTCTTCCTGTAATTATCAAACACAGCACTTATATGTCGGAAAATTTACGTGCTAGTTGTCATATGCCATTTGATATGAGTTAAACATGAATTCCATGATTTGTGACGTGTTTTGTTTTTTGTAGTTGATGGCGGATGGTCAAACTGGAGTCCATGGTCCGACTGCAGCGTGACGTGTGGGGTTGGTACGAGGACTCGCGACCGAGCCTGCACCAGCCCTGCACCAGCTAACGGTGGGGCGGACTGTGCTGGACAAGCTCGGGAGACACAACAGTGCAACACGGGGGTGTCCTGTGAAGGTAAGTCTATCATGTAAAACCAGAGTGTTCCGAACGTTGGCGAAGATCAGTCTATAAGCCCTTGGTCTGTTTATTACGCGATGAACATAATATCTATGTTTGTGCTGGCTCTAGTTGATGGTGGTTGGTCAAACTGGGGCCCATGGTCCGACTGCAGCGTGACGTGTGGAGTTGGTACGAGGACTCGGAATCGAGCCTGCAACAGCCCTGAACCAGCTAACGGTGGGGCGGACTGTGTTGGACAAGCTCAGGAGACACAACAATGCAACACTGGGACACCCTGTCCAGGTAGGTCTATTCACTAGAAATCAAGGCGCTTCGCGATCGACCGTGGTCAAACGCTTCAAAATAATCCATTTAAGTCAAATACGCGCCGGCTCCAAGTGGCGCTTTCAATGTGGGTTTGGAACGCCCAGGGCCCAATTAGATGGTTTGTATCTGATCTGCGTTAAATTTGTTCAATGAAACGGTTGTTCACATGGCATGTTCGAACCAACGCTCTAAAGATAGAACGCCAATCTAAACGGCGTTAAACGCTCTTATTATACACCAGTAGGTAAACTAAAATGCCATTATTGTAGCTGATGGCGGATGGTCAAATTGGGGTCCATGGTCCGACTGCAGCGTGACGTGTGGAGTTGGTGCCAGGACTCGGAACCGAGCCTGCACCAGCCCTGCACCAGCTAACGGCGGGGCGGACTGTGCTGGACAAGCTCAGGAGACACAACAGTGCAACACGGGGACGTTATGTCCAGGTAAAACGTAGTTATATATATATATATATATATATGCAACCCTGATATTTTCTCTTCTTGTAAACTCCGGTAACTAACATTCCGGTACGCTGTACATTTACCATCTATGTTTCGTGTTGGCTTTAGTTGATGGTGGTTGGTCAAACTGGGGTCCATGGTCCGACTGCAGCGTGACGTGTGGAGTTGGCACGAGGACTCGGAATCGAGCCTGCAACAGCCCTGCACCAGCTGACGGTGGGACGGACTGTGCTGGACAAGCTGAGGAGACACAACAGTGCAACACGGGGACGTTATGTCCAGGTAAAACTTAGTTATATACATGTATATACCTGCAGCCCTGATTTCCTCTACTTGTAAAATCTGGTAACTAACATTCCACAGTTTGATGTGCGCATTTGCAATAAAACACTTATCACGATGTTTGGTTAAGGCCCATTTTACCTGAAAGTTATTGTCACATTATTCATGTAATTCACATCATTGTCCAGGACGTCAGACCCATCCTTTTGCCCCGGGTTATTCAGTACTCGGGTATTTATTAGAGGCGCTTCTAGTAGATTTATGAAAAAGCACCATATTCAATCTGATTCAGAGTACATTGATATTTATCTTGTAGCTGATGGCGGCTGGTCCAATTGGGGACCATGGTCCGACTGCAGCGTGACGTGCGGAGTTGGCACGAGGACTCGAAACCGAGCCTGCACCAATCCTGCACCAGCTAACGGTGGGGCGGACTGTGCTGGACAAGCTCAGGAGACACAACAGTGCAACACGGGGGTGTCTTGTGAAGGTAAATAGGTCTATCATGTAAATCCAGTGCGTTCCAAACGTTTACGTTGAACTTTCCATATGCCCTTTAGTATGCGGTAAACTTACATTCTATGTTTCTTAATGGTTCCAGTTGATGGCGGCTGGTCGAACTGGAACCCATGGTCCGACTGCAGCGTGACGTGTGGAGTTGGTACGAGGACTCGCGACCGAGCCTGCAACAGCCCTGCACCAGCTAACGGTGGGGCGGACTGTGGTGGACAGGCTCAGGAGATACAACAGTGCAACACGGGGGTGTCTTGTGAAGGTAAATAGGTCTATCATGTAAATCCAGTGCGTTCCAAACGTTTACGTTGAACTTTCCATATGCCCTTTAGTATGCGGTAAACTTACATTCTATGTTTCTTAATGGTTCCAGTTGATGGCGGCTGGTCGAACTGGAACCCATGGTCCGACTGCAGCGTGACGTGTGGAGTTGGTACGAGGACTCGCGACCGAGCCTGCAACAGCCCTGCACCAGCTAACGATGGGGCGGACTGTGGTGGACAGGCTCAGGAGATACAACAGTGCAACACGGGGGTGTCTTGTGAAGGTAAATAGGTCTATCATGTAAATCCAGTGCGTTCCAAACGTTTACGTTGAACTTTCCATATGCCCTTTAGTATGCGGTAAACTTACATTCTATGTTTCTTAATGGTTCCAGTTGATGGCGGCTGGTCGAACTGGAACCCATGGTCCGACTGCAGCGTGACGTGTGGAGTTGGTACGAGGACTCGCGACCGAGCCTGCAACAGCCCTGCACCAGCTAACGGTGGGGAGGACTGTGCTGGACAGCTTCGGGAGACACAACAGTGCAACACGGGAGTGTCCTGTGAAGGTAAGCCTGTCGTGTGAAAGCAAGACGTTCCGACCGTGGCCTAAGAATCAGTCCATATGCCCTTTGGTACTTACTTAGTCGTAGACACTGGTTAGCACCCGGCAAACAAAAATTGCATGCTTTGTGCTGATTCTAGTTGATGGCGGCTGGTCGAACTGGGGCCCATGGTCCGACTGCAGCGTGACGTGTGGAGTTGGTACCAGGACTCGCGATCGAGCCTGCAACAGCCCTGCACCAGCTAACGGTGGGGAGGACTGTGCTGGACAAGCTCAGGAGACACAACAGTGCAACATGGGGGTGTCCTGTCGGGGTAAGTTTTGGTATATTGTTGTATTTGTTCCACCAATGTATTCCTCATTACCCTGCCTACCTGCCCAGGACAGTAACTGACCCCTTGCTCTCAATGAGATTCCTCCAAGACGCCCTGTCCCGTGCAATAGCTCCCACTAGCCGTATGTTTAATCCAGTGTCACTCCAGTACTCGCTAAGGTAATCTGAGGATAACAAGCTTCTGACTGTAGGCTTTGTTGACTAATGTTTGTGGGGGTCTTTTTATAACATGTCCAAACCATCTCAGCCTTCTTGTCTGTGCCATTTCGACCATGCCAGGACTTTTTCATCCCGAGTTTAGCTTTGATTTCATCGTTAGGTATGCGATCACGGAGCGTTATGTAGAGAATTGCCCGTAGGCATCTCATTTCGAAGGCTAATAGGAAAAGTTCATCTGACTTTCACATGCATGCGTAGCTATCGGGAGTATAAGTGTCAGAAAGAGTCGCACTTTCAGGCATCTACTGATGTCCTTGCGATTCCAAACTGTTTTCTTAGACTACCAAATGCTGGTGCATTACCCTTTTAGGAAAATAATACGCCATTCACAATAAAACACCAATCATGTCGTTGTTCTAGTTGATGGCGGTTGGTCAAACTGGGGTCCATGGTCCGGCTGCAGCGTGACGTGTGGAGTCGGTACGAGGTCTCGGGACAGGATCTGCACCAATCCTGCACCAGCTAACGGTGGGGAGGACTGTACTGGGCAAGCTCGGGAGACAGAGCAGTGCAACTCAGGGACGTTATGTCAAGGTAAGTCTAAGTTGTATTGTTGTATCTCCTGTATCTCCGATTGACTCTTCTGGTAATTATAAAACACAGCACTCACATGTCCGAAATTTACGTGCTAGTTGTCATATGCCATTTGGTATGAGTTAAACATAAATTCCATGATTTGTGCTATGTTTTTGTTGTAGTTGATGGAGGCTGGTCAAACTGGAGTCCATGGTCCGACTGCAGTGTAACGTGTGGGGTTGGTACGAGGTCTCGGGACCGAACTTGCACCAGCCCTGCACCAGCTAACGCTGGGGCGGACTGTGCTGGACAAGCTCAGGAGACACAACAGTGCAGCACGGGAGTATCCTGTCAAGGTAAGTCATGTAAAAGCAGGGAGTTCCGAACGTTGCAGAAGAATCAGTCCATATGCCTTTCTTCTATAAGCCCGTTTATTTGTCTGCAAATTGCTATCCAAACGCTTTGTGTTAGCTGTAGTTGATGGTGGATGGTCAAACTGGGGCCCATGGTCCGACTGCAGCGTGACGTGTGGAGTTGGTACGAGGACTCGAAACCGAGTCTGCAACAGCCCTGCACCAGCTAACGGTGGGGCGGACTGTGCTGGGCAAGCTCGGGAGACACAACAGTGCAACACGGGAGTGACCTGTTCAGGTAGTTCTATTCTGTAAACATAAGAGCATACAAAATGCTTTCGTCCATTTCGACTAAAATAAACGCTCTGTTACTGGCTTAACGGTATCTAGATGGTCTAATTAAACGTTCGTCGAAAAGACAATATAAACCGTCCCTTTTTCAATGCCCTTTTCGCGCACCGGCCCGAACGTTACCGGCGTGAAGCACATCCCTATAACAATGTGAATGAGGAGGAACACACCCGTCTGATTGTCTGTAACTTAATATTGTTACGCTTTGTGTTAGGTGGAGTTGATGGCAACTGGTCAAACTGGAGCCCATGGCCTGGCTGCAGCGTGACGTGTGGAGTCGGTACGGGGAGTCGGACCCGAACCTGCACCGATCCAGCACCCTCTAACGGTGGGGAGGACTGTGTTGGACCAGCTCAGGAGACACTTCAATGCAATACAGGGGTATCATGTCAAGGTAACATTGCTGTACTTGTATTTCTTAATTCATTCATCAAACGCCTATCATGGTGTTTTGTAAGGTACCCATTCTACCTAAAATGATGGAAAGATAAAAGTGATTTTTTTTCAGTTTTCTTTTGTTGTAGTATACAACGATACAAGGCATAATCATTCAAGGTTGCCCTTCTGAAAATGTTTGCCCTTTTAGCTCGCAGCGTACCTTCCTTTTTTCAAATAGGTGATGGCGGTTGGTCAAACTGGGGCCCATGGTCCGACTGCGATTGTGGACTTGGTACTAGGACTCGGAACCGAACCTGTCTTGCACGAACACGGCAGAAAAGACAACAGGACACACAAAACGGGGCGAACTGTGTTGGACCTACCCAGGAGACTCAACGGTGCATCGCGGGGTCAATATCTTGCCCATGTAACTCAATTCCTTAGAATCTAACGTTATAAGCGATTCTATAGGTGCCGAATGGCTCATTTAGATTGAACGGAGCGAGGTCGTTTAGGCACGTAGTACACCCCAAACGGCATCCATTGAGTTTTGGGCTACGCCTCGGGTGCAAACTTGGTGGGATATCAACATCCAATTTAGCTTAAACGAACGTTCTGTGGATCATGACATCCATGGAATGGCACTTTGGTAATTCTGCAAAAAAAGCAATTCATAATGCAATCAAAGAGGAAGCCTTCCAGCCCCAAGCTAAATGGTACGCATTCACACACATTTGGACGTGGTGGAACGTCCTCATACGCCCGTTGGAACGCGTTTGTGAACTAACAAAAAGGTTTTTGTGTTCGTTGTAGCTGATGGCGGATGGTCAAACTGGGGCCCATGGTCCGACTGCAGCGTGACGTGTGGAGTTGGTACCAGGACTCGCGACCGAGCCTGCACCAATCCTGCACCAGCTAACGGTGGGGCGGACTGTGCTGGACAAGCTCAGGAGACACAACAGTGCAACACGGGAGTGATCTGTCCAGGTAAGTCTATTCTGTAAACTACTAGCTATAGACATTGAGGATGCTGTCAAACGATTCTAAATGGCCCGTTTAATCTGAATTGTGGTTTATGAACGAGCATAAACGTACTATGGTGCGCCGTCAAATATAACTCAAACATTGTGTTGTGCCTTCTTACATGAACGGCGTGGAACGCCCCTAAACGCCCACTTGATTGTCGATTAACTGAAAGTGTTGTGTTTTAGCTGTAGTTGATGGAGGCTGGTCAAACTGGAGCCCATGGTCCGACTGCAGCGTGACGTGTGGAGTTGGAAGGAGGACTCGCGACCGAACCTGCAACAGCCCTGAACCAGCTAACGGTGGGGCGGACTGTGCTGGACAAGCTCAGGAGACACAACAGTGCAACACGGGAGTGATCTGTCCAGGTAAGTCTATTCTGTAAACAAGACATTAGGGACACTGTCAAACGATTCTAAATGGCCCGTTTGATTTGAATTGTGGTTTGTGAACGTCAATTAACATGCTATAGCATTCCGTCAAATACCATTCAAATGTTGTGAAGTGCCTTCTTACATCCCTATGAACGGCATGGAACGCCCCTAGATGCCCATTTGATTGTCGCTTAACTGAAAGTGTTGTATTTTAGCTGTAGTTGATGGCGGCTGGTCAAACTGGAGCCCATGGTCCGGTTGCAGCTTTTGCATGACATGTTCAGTTGGTACGAGGACTCGGAACCGAACCTGCACCAATCCTGCACCAGCTAACGGTGGGGCGGACTGTGTTGGGATGCCTCAGGAGACACGATCATGTCCAGGTCAGCTCTAAACTCCATATTAATTAAGGTTTGTGAATGTGCATGGATGTTTTCTAACATCTACTTGCCCGAAATGACACGCCTGTGAACGGTGTAGATGGCGTTTGGGTCGGTTAGTAAAACTTTTGTTCAGGCGGCCATGGGAGGGATTGTGTAAAACGACACTACATAGACGATGGAACGTCGGTAAACTTAAAGTTAGTTTTATGCATCATTTTCAGCTGACGGTGGTTGGTCCAATTGGGGTCCATGGTCCGACTGCAGCGTGACGTGTGGACTTGGTACGAGGACTCGGAACCGAGCCTGCACCAGCCCTGCGCCGGGTATTGGTGGAGCGGACTGTGTAGGACAGGCTCAGGGGACAGAAACATGCAACTCGGGGGCGCCCTGTTCAGGTAAGTTTGTTCTGTAAAATCAGGGCGTACAGAACGCTGCATGACGACCCGTTAAGTTAAGTTTCTGAACGGACATAAACTCTCTGTTACCTCCATTCCGGCCAAAATGAACGATATGTTGACGGTCTGACCAGGATTGAAGTTGTTCATCGAAACATTGGGACGTCAATCATTTGCCATCCATTTATCTTAAAAATCACCTTATGGGACTTTCTCCACCATTTCTTTTGATGATTGACATGTTCTGACATTAATTGTTCGAATAGCGACCTTTTATTTGTTTTACGTGGATTTGAGCGATATTACCTTGTGTTTGAAAGAGGATCTGACGAACAAAATTAGTAAAAACAACACCCAATTGGTTCCGAACAAAACTTTTAGAAGTGCTCCTCGGGTCTTGACAATTAAGAAAACCTCCCGAAAGAAAACAGCCACAACTACTTTAAGATGAAAATCTAGTATTCTAATTACAGAGAAACGGTTACGTGATAACACAAGCGCTTAGTGTAGTATTCAATGAAGAACATTCATCATGATTATGTTTTTCATATGTCCGACGTTTACTCCGACGCTGACAGCTCCCCATAACTTCTATGTTGTATTGAGAACTGTCACAATGACTGATCAGCTCAGAAACAAAAGTTCTGAAGTCTACAAGGATACGACGGCACAAGTCCAAGATGTAGTAAGTTTACTCTTTTACTCTCCTTTGTATAGTATACTCTTTGTATTAGCTATCGAACTATCGGTGACGCCCCATACGTCGCTCTTTAGCCTGATTGAATCGCACTTATACATGCAGCAGCCAGCCGTAGCAGCCATAACCATAGCCGGATATCCAAACCTACCATAGCTCGAGAATGTCCACTATTTGCGGAGAGGAGACTCGGGAGTTATAATAGGTTTGGATTCCAGGCTACCGTAACCGGTCAGCCCCTAGGCCTGGACAGCGAGAGTTTGCGTTATACAGACTGTTCGCTCTTTAACTGGCCATTTCCGTTATATAGCAAAAGTCAAAACAATACTTATTTGTCTGTATTAAAATATACCTATACTAGTTGAGTTCATCAATGCAGAAAAGCTAATATATATATGTGTATTCTCAATTATGATAATTGACATAATCCATACCATACATGTTATTTCGCAAAGTTTGCTTCTCATCCAATGCTTAACGTTCATATACGTTACTGTATTTTAATTGTGTTACTAGCTGGAGCAATATCACTCGAACAGTCCGAATAGCGACGAGATTGAGCGCGTTGAAGTAAACGACATCACCACTGTCAATGGCCAAGTTGTTGCAAACTACACCGTGTATCTGCGGACTGCCAGCTCTACTGAAGGGTTTAACCTGGAGAACAATATCAGAGAGGCCGAGGCCCTGAACGTCGAAGACAACCCCCTTGGAATAGACTTCACCTCAACGTGAGTTTTGAAGGTCTTTTCCTTTGCCTAGACGGTCATGTTTTCGTGGCTGTGTATGTTTTTGTTTGTTTGTTTGTTGGTTGGTTTGTTTGTGAACAGCATAATTCGAAATGTAATGGATTGATCTTGATGGTATTCGGTATGTTGGTAGTTGTTGGCAAAGAAAACAACGAGAAAGTTATGGGGGCCATCTGGCGGCTTTCTAAGTTACTGTAGCAAGGCTTCTGGAGTCGTAAATACGTGGCGTAGGTTTCGGCCCCCTGGCAGATCTTTTTTGGTGGAAATTCAGGAGCCAATTTTATGTCAATAGTTTACGTGCCTGTGTACAGCGTGTATGTTTGTTTTTGCTGATTATATGACTTGTCGTACACGTACCGAAATCAAACAACAACGTCCATTTCCTAGTACTTTAAACATTTGTCTGCTTAATGTTAGTTATACATTTCTCGTCCGAAATCAGTCCCAGATGCCCACGACAACATCATCTACTCGTGACAGCAGTATTTCTGGCAAAATTTTACACTGGAGTAGCACAACTCGCGGTGAAAGATGACACATCCCTCTAGGCTACAGCAGCTGCTGTTGTTTGGACTCACGTCTCCAAACTCCGACACACCGGCAGCCTCGCTTTGGTGCAAACTCACGCACGTTCACGTCAAGAATGTGCTCTCGCGTTAATACAATCAAAATGGCGACAATATCTGGAATGAGGTCTATTGTAGGAATTGCACCATAGTCATTAGATGAAACTTTGCGTTCCCTTTTTTAATGCAGATGCTACGTTGGCGGTAGAGATGGACTCTGCCAAACAACACCAGGGAACGTCCGTGAGTTTTAGATAAAAGAAATCATTAGTTTTTAAGCAAAATTGCTCAACTTATGATGGCAATAGCATGCCAAAAAGGTAAAAACTCTTAGATTTTGTACTAAGGACGGTAGTAGTATATGGAGTGATGTATATATTCGATAGAAGGGTGCACTTTCCGAACTATCTTTATTTCTTTTGATAATCAGTTCATTTCATACCTATTTATTGCAAGTGCTGGCAGAGCCAGACATTGTACATTCAATTTCAAATATCCATTTACAGAGCACACACAAATATTATATGAACAATGATTTTTACTTGTGAATTGATTTGCACGCGGTCTTTGTTTCAGTTCAACCCGGTATCTTAGCGGGGATAATCGTGGGGGCAGCGCTGCTAGCTGCCCTACTCGTCGCCTTGCTGTGCTGTCTTTGCCCTTGTCCTATATGTGCGCCCAAATACTAGTAAGTTAATAATATAAAGTGTATATTCTTTCCCCTTTTACAGTGTTAATGCGTTTCTACCTTAGTTATCATTTTACTTCTGAAAATTGACATTTAGACTACAACTATAGATCTAGAGTACTTCTTAGTTTGCTCTTACATCTTGGAAGTACGGATGTCCCTGTACCTCAACTGGTAGCACCTTCAAAGTTGAGCTCCTTGATCCAATAAGTTGGTAATAACCGGGAGACCTTGGATCAAATCCTGGGAAGCGCATCTCGGCTAGGCTGCACCCGTCTTTCGTAAGGGACGTAGAATGGGGATTCCGTGGTCGAGAAGGTGCCTCGTGCACGTAAACGGGGGAATTAGAAGGGCTAGCAAACCCTCCCTGAGAAAATATACCCTGCTACTGAAACAACAAGGCAACTTGCTGACCTAAGTACCAGTAAGCATTACAAGGTGAAGAACAACAACATATCTTGTAAGTGATGAACAAATGTTGTTGTTTTCCCTTCAGTTACTTCTACAGACCGAAGCCTTATTACCTGCGGCCAATCCGACGCTATTTACCGATGAGGCACGGTCCACCGCTCAAGACCCAAGCCCACCCCTTCCCGAGGATATACGAACCGGCTCCGCCCTCCTACCCTCCGACGAACAGTCAGTCACTCTCCACCGATCTCTATGATTCCATCTCCGACGTTTCATCAACTGGATCTGCATCTATACGACACCCACCCGAGAGTTTCGCGCCATCATTATCATCATCAATCATCATTGCAAAACTAAAATAACTACATTAATACATTCTCATTGATAAACAGTCTTTTTTTTACATATTTATCTTTTAAAACATCTATTACACATGTTATCAAAGGCATCGTTGCATTTAACGTTTTTTTTTAAATTTTACAGTTTTAATATTTCCACACATGCATTGCTTATATCACATAGTTAGATTGCTAAATGTTGATTAAGTAGATTTCAGAATATATCGCAGTATTATATATAATGTAAGGCTTAATGCAATGTTAAATTCTAAAATGACGTGTAGTATGTACTACGCATTATAGTGATACGTCGACGTAATGTTGAATCAGTAAATACGGTAGAGGGGTTAAAGTTTGTGCGTATCGAATTATAATCATACAGTTTAAATCCACTATTTCTGACAAAAATAAAGATATATATTTTTTCTTTGTATCTTAATTCTTTGCATCATCTGATCGAACGTGTTAGCATATGTTCACATGATCAAACGTCCTTGGCCACAATTAACTTATGCGTGTCATATATATATACATGGCCTCCGTCGGTCAGTATTGACCATGGTAAAATCCTAATTCACAGCAGCCCTACAGCGTCGACTATGGCTAAACAGCCCTATACGAGAATGGCAGTCTCTGCCACAAAAATCACATCTGTAAGCTGTCTCAGTTCTGTTGCAAAGCTCTTTTCTGCGGATCCGCTTTCTTCTGCACAGTGCATCAGTCTGGCTTCTCCTGATTTGAGCTGTCTGGACAGTGTGCATCTCCACCTGGAATGGTCACTTGCAAGGTCCTCCCAGTGCTCCGTATCAATATCTAGAGCCTTCAAGTCCCTCTTGAAGACATCTTTGCGTGTCAAGGAATCCGAGAATCAGCAGTGGATCCAATGATGGGCTCATATAATCTGATTGGCCTTGGTACGATACTTAGCATAAATCCATAAATCCAATGATGACCGTCTACTCATGTGGCATAAGTCAATAATTGCCCCCCTTTGTACCCTGCCATGCAGGTGATGACATAATGCAGATTTCATTCAGCAAAATGCTGACCACCTTCTCAACATCCAGCGACATTGAAAATCAGTGAGGCGTTTTGCACGTAAACACTGAAAGATTTGATTCTGGTGTCATGATGCTCAATTTAAACGTACAAAGTCAAAGGATGCGGAATATAACATATGATATATCGTAATATATCATGTTGCACTTAAATGTGGAAAATTGACTGTTTTGTGTTCCTCATTAAATAGAATTACAATTGAGTTTTCCGTTGGCGCCATGTCCGGAAAAGTGCCAAATGTCATGACCTTTCCACGCGTCAAAGTAAACCACACCTGTCGGTGGCTTTGAAGGTTTCAATTCTTGTCAAACCTTCTTGATCTTCTATAACACATAGATTTGCAACATTCTGTTGTTGCTGTTTAAGTTGTAGTTGTATTTTTATTTGTTGCTGTAGTTAAAGTTGTCCCTTTGCATGCATAGGCAGGTCAACATACATTTGAGCATTTATACTTTTTTACCAGGCTGCTGAAACTCGGCCCCTGAATCACTCAATCCCCGGTATAATTAGCTCGAGTTCTTGCCGTGTAACATTGAGCTAGTCAGGTCAGGTCGTTACAGTTTAATTAGAGCCAAACCCCTGGTAGGGCTCCAGTTAATTGAATTAAGGTGTTAACGGACGATTTCAATTTTGTGATCCACCTTATCACCTTATGATGAGTGATCAGTTCGACAGGAGAGTTTAGCTACGAGTAACGCACTGGATGACCACAACAGATGTTAAGAGGGGCTATGACGCATGCCGGTTGTTCAAACTGGATAGAGTCAGCACAGGAATTTTTACGAGACTTTTAATGTGCATCCACACCTTACAATGGTCTACTTCCGGTCTTCTGGTTGTTTTTCAGTCGATGAACTAGAACAATTTTTGTATTCAATAGGGTGATCTAAGATTAAGAAGCCAAACTAGTCAAAACGCTGTCAAACTATAACACTGGGTAATAATTATCGTTAATGTGGGTTCTGGACTCTAGCATTTCAAGATCAATGTAGAAAATTGTCTCCACACAGGTAGATCAGTTTTGTTTGAAGTACCGACAAACATACGTGCGGGATGAGTCTGTGGGGAGGGGTAACAATGGTGGGGTTTGCTGGACGTGCTCAGGAAACACGCTTATTTACACTATCCGATAACTTCCAGTCGTTAATATTGAGATATGAAGGAATTCTTATAATCTTCTCAACAGCACCTCCCAATGAGGTTATTGGGAGAGATACTACTTATTATTTTCTTTGTCTGTTACAGACCTTTATATCTACCAGAAGCAATCTTTTAGATACCCCCCCCCCCCCCACACACACACATATTTCAAATGTTGCGCTACAGCCCATTAACACTTAGTCAAATGAATTCTATACTACTGTGACATTGTCCTGACGTGAAGGTATACTGTAAGTTCCTATGATGACATAATGACTAATTGTTATGTCACTGGTATATTAAAGGTGTAACACATCAGGAGCAACTATGAAATATCACAAGATTATGAGTGATGTTTGAGGTATATATCTTGAGTTGTGCGTCAGATGATTTAAGCTTATTAATCACAAGACGTGTGCCTAATAATAAGTGCACAACAACACTCAGATTACAGTTAGGGAAAACAAGCGTCAAACCCTATACATTACTTTCAAACATGACGCCATGACGATTTAGATTAACATCTTTCGTGTTGTGTCTAAGCTAAGCGTGTTCATCATCGGAGTTAATTACATGAAAACAACGTCAATCTCCCAGAAGGACACGTAACTTCTGTGGGGTGACAATACCTCCGGAATGTACAAATCTACTACGAGGACTGACTGGTTAACAATTACGTATCCAAAACCCTCAGGCAGAGAGGTCAAATTTAATCATCCAGCTGTTTACGCCTACAGCCAACCACAACAGTAGAAAAACGCCGATCTTTCTTTTGAATCTGCTGATTATTCAACGTAGCAAACGGTTCATTCTGTTACATTCCTTGCCGTCCTCGTGCTCTATAACCAAGTCCTGATTGTAAGCAACCTCTCAACGGTTATGGTATTTCAAATGTACAAACAAACAAGTACGGTGTGACATTTGGCAAGGGCTCAAATGTCTGATTTCTTCTCTTGACGTCAGAGACCACGTGCAGGGACCGTTCATGACGTGACCTTCATGCTTAATGATTCACTCCGACCGGACTATATAAACTGCTGTGTTCCATTTTTAGTCACAACAAGGTAGAGAAACAGAAGAGACAAGACTAAGAAAGAGTCATATTTTTTACAATAAGTTATTTTGATATCTATTTATTTGTTTGTTTGCTTGTTATTTTTTCGAGATGCAGTTCTCAACAATATTCTTCGCAATGCTCCTCGCAGCAAAGTCAGCAATGGGTGAGTACCTGTCATTTCGAATTTTTTTCAGACTCTGAGAGAAAAGTCCAATGTTCGCCACTTGTTGCGTAGCTCTGTAGAACGCAGTGTCATATGTTTACAGACATTTTAAGATTTTCAAACACACTTAACGTACTTCAATTGCCGGGAAGAAATCGCACTTTTACCTGTGCTAGCGCTCAAGATTCAGGATGTTGTTGTCAGATGAGCGTTTGGGTGGTCTGGGGACGAAGTAGCTTTTTTCTCGCGATTCGCTTTTATAAGGCGTAGGTCTTGGCGTCAAGAAGACATTATACCATTTCTCGGACAGGCGTTGGTCCATATTAAATGGGAGTAATTTCAGAGATCTTTGCAACCACTGGACTGGAAGAGAGCACGTAGAATTGGTCAGTCTTGACCATAGAGGATGGGTGACCAGGAACTGGGGCCCGGGTAGAAATAGATATACAAAATGTATCAAGATGTCTACAGGATTCTTTACATTATGACGAAAAGGCTTGTGCTTTCGAATTACTTTTATCTACTAGTTGAAAACAGAATAACGTATTTTTGGTATAATTTTGTTACTTTAGGGCAGTTTCTGGTATCTGCAAACTTAGCAGCATTCCAGTTTATTGAAAAGATATCTTCTCTGACCGAAGTTTTTTTTTTTACCTGTCGTTAATCCTTGTTATTTACTCGATCAAATGAGTTGATATTTGATGTACCGTGGGAATGTGGCGGACGCCCAGGTTTGCTGTAGCGCAGAAAGGTCCCAGGGCATCCTCGAAGAACAAACACGCTAATTATCCCCATTATATCTTATCATGTACGTATACGCCCTACTGTTGTACTATCACGAGCGTCAGTGTCTTGGTGTAGCTTGGACGGGCAATTCTAAAGAAGGTCAGGATAAACTATCAGCCAAATATCAACATGGGCGGGTCGTTTTCTACACCCCTACTACCACTGTCAGTTAGTCACTAGGACAAGTACAAAATCTACCTAAAAACGATCACATCTTGTGAGAGCGTGTCAATACTACCTGTATTATTCATCGATCGCTGCTGCTTGATTATAAACTTAATGAGAAAATCCTCGCAAAAAGTTTGAGGAACTAGTGTAGGTTAATGTGCCGTTAACGACCTTCCAGTGCTAGAAATTATAGTCATTGCGAGAAACACCGAGCATTATGTTGTTACCGGCTTATTCAAACAGCTTTGACCACGCAGTGTGCTCATTTTACATGTGCCCCACTATACAATCATGTCTGAAAATTCAGTCTAAAATGAATATATGAATAGAACGCACCAAATTTGCCCTTAACATAATGCAAATTATTTTCATTATAACTCATCACGCATTCGCCCTAATGTTGCACTATAACGACTCACGAGCGTTTGTGACTTGGGTGTAGTTTGATCCCGGACATGTACTATCACGGGCGCCAGTTACTTGGGTGTAACTTTGAATAGCAATTCTAAAGAAGGTCAGAATACAATACCACACAAATATCAACTCGGGTGGGTCGCTTTCTACATAATCGCCCTCAAAAACTAAAAAAAAAACGATCACATCTTATACGTGACAAAATCATATATACCATTCATCTATCAATGTGAGCAGCTTGATTGACAAATCAATTAGAAAACCCTTGTAAAATGATTAATGATCTAGTCAAGGTTTATGTGCTTTCAACGACATTTTAGTGCTACAAATGATAGTCATTGTGAGAAACACCGTGCATTATGTTGTTACCAACTTATTCATACAGTTTCGACCACACATGTACAGTGCGCAAATTGAACATGTGCTCCACCATACAGGTATGTCCCCAAAACTCAGTCAAAAGGTAACGTTACATACGAGTAGACCACACGCAATATCGCCCTTATCATAATGCTAATCATTCTCATCATATCTTATGTGGTATACGCCCTAATGTTGTACTATCACGAACGTCATTTACTTGCCTATCTTGGGTGTAGTTTGAAGTTGCACTATCACGAGCCTCGGTTACTTAAGTGCACTTTCGATGAGCAATCATCAAGAAAGTAAGAACAGAACAACATTGGTACAACTCTTTTCACAACTCAGTAGAAATAAAAAAAATGAATGGAACACGCCCGATTAGCTCTGAATATAATTTCAATTATCCTCATTAAATCTTATCGGGGTTTCGTCCTAGTGTTGTACTATCACGAGCGTCAGTTGCTTGGGTGGGACGAGCAATTAGATATGATTTTAATCATTCTTATTATATCTTATCGTGTTTACGCCCTAGCGTTGTACTATCACGAGCGTAAATAACTCGGGTGGGGCGAGCGGTTTTCGAAAAGGTCAGTATAAAATATCACACCACAGCGGTACATGTGTCCCATTCAGACATGTTTTCAAGACTCAGTCAAAGGGAAAACAAGAATAGAACACGCCTAATTTGCCTTTACACATCAGTCCAGACGTTACGCCCTTTTGACATCAGCGCCATCTCCGACTATACAAGAGTTCTTTCACCCCAAATGAGTGAACTAATTAAGCTTGGGGCGTGTCTATCTGTCAGCGGTGTGTCTGTATTTCGTATGTACGTCAGCAGATGAAGTCTGACATCTCTGACTGTCTCGTTACGTTCACATTTCTAACTTGGGTTGACTCAGTGTACACGATAGTCACGTCATATCTTTTTATGTCGTAACAAGACTAGCGTCATACCCTAAAAGTGATGAAGTATGTCAATCTTACTTTATGAATTAGGATTGACAAAACACTGCAGAAAAAAACACATTTTGGAGTGTAGCAAAGAGACGTGACGGCATTTCGGTCTTGCATAACAGATAGAAGACATGAATATAGTATGTTTTGATGTATATATGAAGTGACTAATTAGTCGCCACTAGGTGGAAATATATAATATGTATTACAGCTAAATGTCACTCCTGTGGCCCTACCAGGGGCTCCATAGCGTGCTTTACATAGATTAACACTTCACATCTGTATGTAGCGACACCTATAGCTGCAGTGCAAAATAAACTAGACAGAATTATCCCTGGGGAAGGTGACAGACATTCACCGAAACGTCGGCGTGAATAAAACTCTTGTTTTGTTATCAAAAGAGTGACCAACCTGATGAGACTATTCACGGAACGATCACTTTTCCTAAGTACATTTGTATGTATTAATTATAAGTTTAACACATCGTTTTGTTCTTGTGGTAGCTGCGTGCCCAGCAGGCTATAAAGACGGTGAGTACGAAGGAAAGTGCTTCATGAGAATCGACTGTCAGACCTGCAAGACTTCCTACCAGCAGGCCAGGGACGTGTGTGTGCTGAAAGGCGGCCAAATCGTCACCGTACAGACCGAAGAGAAATACAACTTTCTGATACGGAAAGACTCACACAGGGCTTTCTGGATCGGACTGGACGATATTGAGACTGAAGGTAAGATGTGATAGTGTGTGTGTTACTATGTGTGAGTGTGTGTGTTACTGTGTGTGTTTGTGTGTGCTTATGAGGTCGTTTTCTGACATAACTTTTTCCAAATGAATTCAAGAGACATTTATATATAACGAAACTTCTGCTTTCCAGGTTCGTTCGTATGGAACGATGGATCGCCCTTGGGGTCGCTGGCACCGTGGGATTCGTCCGTGGAAAACACAGACGACCGCGACTGTGTAGCGATGGGCAGGGAAACCCAGTTCAGATGGGTGCACACGGACTGCAGCTTCAAACTTCGGTATCTTTGTGAGATAGGTAGGTGTAGGCATACGGCCATGCACACCATAAGCGATCTTCTCAAATTCAATTGGGAAATCAATATGCATTTAGGACCCAATTATAAAACAATATCTACACACGTCTAAAGAACTAAATGTTCAATTTAAAACGATTGGAACCTCATTAGACCCGAAACAAATGAAGATGATGCAATATCTTTTTACAGATGCCATTCCAGATCTGCCTGTTTCTGGCGGTGATGGTGTTCTTCAACCGGTAACCAAAGCAACGCCTCCAGCAGATACCACGCCAACCCTTCCGAACGTCAACGGTCAAACAACGCCCCAAGCGACATCTGCTGGTTCTGCAGGCAGTGACCAAACGTCCGACGGAGGCCAGAAACCTCCAGGGCCCGTTTGTCCGGAAAACTACAGCGACGGACACTTTGACAAGTACTGCTTCAAGAGGATCGACTGCCAGGGGTGCAGGACAAGCTACGAGAACGCCAGGGCTGACTGTGCGAACGACGGAGGCAGACTGGTCCAAGACATCACGCAAGAAAAATACGAGTATCTGGTAAAGGAAGACCTGCTGCTGATCTACTGGATCGGACTGACTGACGTTGCACACGAGGGCACATTTGTATGGGAATACGGGGCTCCTCTCGGCAGCTTTCAACCGTGGGACGCGTCTATACCCAACACTGAAGAGGCCGACTGCGTCGCCATAGTGCGGACCAAGAACCACGCATGGGTGCATCTGGACTGCGCGACTGGACTCAGATACCTTTGTGAAAAACAAGGTGAGTGCGCGCGTCGTGTTCCTGAAATTCCTGGTGCTCCTGAAGTTAACCTTGAAAATGCGTTGATTATTCTACCTTGCAACAATGCGGATTTTTCTAGACTCGACTAAATTGGTTCTGATCTTTTTCAGCAATACTGGCATCTGAGCAACCACCGACCACAGCACCAAGCAATGTCATGCCAGGTTAGTACACTTTCTGAGATAATTCTTAAACGTGTACCAGTGTATTATTTGTTTATAGACCTCCATACGATCCATAGATCATAATCTAATTTACAGACAGTAAAGATGGAGTCGTCTCTTTTTTTCCACTTACAGCTGTGAATGAATGTACCAAAACTTCGCCATGTGATGCCAACGCGTTATGCACCGACACTTCGGATGGATTCACTTGCCAATGCAACTCCGGTTACCAAGGAGACGGCTTCACCTGCTCCGATGTGGATGAGTGCAGTGCAGCAACGCCTCCTTGCGATGCCAAGGCGACCTGCACCAACACAGATGGTTCGTTCACCTGCAGCTGCAACGATGGTTACCTTGGCAACGGCCTCACCTGCTCCGATGTAAATGAGTGTAGCAGAGAAATGCCGCCTTGCGATGCCAATGCTGACTGCACCAACACAGATGGTTCGTTCACCTGCAGGTGCAGACCCGGTTACCACGGTAACGGCTTCACCTGCTCCGATATGAATGAGTGCAGCGTTAAAACGACTCCTTGCGATGCCCATGCTGACTGCACCAACACCGAAGGCTCCTACACCTGCACTTGCAGACCCGGTTACCAAGGCGACGGAAGAACGTGCTCAGATGTGAACGAGTGCAGTGCCGGAACGTCCCCTTGCGATGCCAATGCTGACTGCACCAACACCGAAGGCTCATTCACGTGCAGATGCAGGCCCGGTTACCAAGGCAACGGCCTCACCTGCTCCGACGTTAATGAGTGCAGTACAGGAACGACTCCTTGCGACGCCAATGCTGACTGCACCAACACAGACGGCTCCTATACCTGCAGATGCAGATCCGGTTACCAAGGCGACGGAAGAACGTGCTCCGATGTGAACGAGTGCAGCGCCGTAACGCCTCCTTGCGATGCCAACGCTGACTGCACCAACACCGACGGCTCATTCACCTGCACTTGCAGACCTGGTTACGATGGAAACGGCTTCACCTGCTCCGATGTGAATGAGTGCAGCACAGGAACGGCTCAATGCGATTCCAAGGCGACCTGCATCAACACAGACGGCTCCTACACCTGCACCTGCAGACCCGGTTACCAAGGCGACGGAAGGACGTGCTCTGATGTGAACGAGTGCAGCGCAGAAACGCCTCCTTGCGATGCCAAGGCTGACTGCACCAACACAGACGGCTCCTACATTTGCAGATGCAGACCAGGTTACCAAGGCGACGGTTTCACATGTATCCCTAGTACAGATGGATGCACTTTGGCAAACACTCCATGTGACGCAAATGCTGAGTGTCTGCACAGCGGCGGGTCCTTCACATGTCGATGCCGAGACGGGTACGAAGGAAACGGTCACAGCTGCAGCGACGTAAACGAGTGCTCGGCTTCGACGCCACCTTGCGGCTCTCATGCAGTCTGCACTAACACATACGGGTCTTTTACTTGCGAGTGCCAACCTGGTTACCAAGGCAACGGCTTCCAGTGTACAGACATCAACGAATGCTCAACCACGTCTCCTTGCGACCAGAATGGTGACTGCAGGAACACAGTCGGCTCGTACGTCTGCACATGCCGTGATGGTTACCAGGGCAACGGACGAACCTGCACGGACATTAACGAGTGCGCTGCTTCAACGACCCCCTGCGGTGCCAACGCACATTGCAGTAACACCCCTGGATCTTTCATCTGCAGATGCAACGACGGTTACCAAGGCGATGGCACTACTTGCAGTGACGTAAACGAATGTGCCGAAACGTCTACTCCTTGCGACGCTAATGCCGCCTGCACCAACACTATCGGCTCCTTCCAATGCTCGTGCCGCGAAGGTTACCATGGCAACGGACGAACCTGCACGGACATCAACGAGTGTGCTGCCTCAACGTCACCTTGCGGCGCCAACGCACATTGCAGCAACACGCCTGGATCCTTCACCTGTAGATGCAACGACGGT